>JAVHNL010000324.1:0-25000 GCA_031216105.1 Dalbergia cultrata | reverse complement strand
GGCATGCAAATGTTACATTGCTGAAAAGTGGAAAGAGTTGGCAAGAGTACCGATATTAGTATTTATTCCTAGACTTATTGTAGACCCATAATGAGAAAAAAGGACATAAAATGATGGGTGTTGAAAAATGAAAAATTGATAGATCACATTATGTCTTTCTATCTCATTTTGAGTCTCCAGTGAATTGAAATGAGTATACTTTGCATATATATATAAATATATAGTGACTAATGGCAATAAAGAAGGAATAGGCGCAAAAAGGAAAATAGAAATATGCATGGTAAGACGGAAACATGCAAACTAGGAGTCAGAATATACAGCCTGTTTGGCAATAGTTTTTAAAAGTTGTTTTTGATTTTTAAAAATAAAAAAACTAAAAACTTGTTTGGTTGAGAGATTTTTGAAAACAAGTTTTAAAAATCAAAAAACAAAATTCTCATTTAAAGAACAGAAACACAAAACCAACTTTCCATTGTTTTTGAAAATTGTTTTTAACTCTCGAATTCATTTCCAATTTACAACCTATAGAACTTTGAAGGAGAAGAAGGAACAACCACCACCACCGCCGATGTCGCTGCTGCCGCCGCTATCGCTGCAAGCACCGACAAGCACCGGCCAATGCTGCAAGCGCCAGCGAGCTCCAGAGGCACCGCAAGCATAGGGAGCAACCACGAGCCTCGCAAGACCCATGAGCAATGGCGACCACCGGTGAGCATTGTGAGCACCGGAGGCACCACAAGCACCGACGAGCTCCACGGCCTCTTCCTTTCCCCTTCGCGAGCTCCGACGCCTCTTCCTCTTCCCTCCACGAGCCCCACAAGCACCGGCAAGCTTCGCGGCCTCTTCCTCTTCCCTTCACAAGCACCGACGAGCTCCGTGGCCTCTTTAGCGCCTCTCCCCTTCAGATTTGCTGTCAGAGCCACCGCAAGCTCCGCCTGGACCAAATCCGCCTCCGCCGGGCCACCATCTCTTTCTCTGCTTCTCCCTTCTCCCTCCCTCTCACTGTTACTGTTGTGGTGGCTGTTACTGTTGACACAGTTGGAAATTGATCTCATTGATGTGCTTGTGGTTGTTGATTTTTGTTGTTATGATGTTTGCCAAACAATTTTTTGTTTTATCCATTTTAATAGTTGTTTTTTAAAAAAATTACCCAAACAAATTTTCTTGTTTTTCTATTTTTAAAAAATGATCTAAAACTTGTTTTTTAAAACAGTTTTAGAAAATAAAAATAAAAAAACACTTCCAAACAACCCTTAATGTTTAATTTCCTTACCAGAAGTGATGCAATAGAGCCATAGAGGAGGGTCCGGAATCTGCCCAAATAAGTATCAGAAATGAAAGCACCAATTATTGATGAAATGTTGGAGGACCCATTCCAAATTTGCACCACATTAACCACGAATATGGCACTCAAGTTATAATTCGTGAGCAGGTACACTGTTAGATTTGATATCAAACTCATGGATGCCAATTTCTCGAACGACTCATTACCTAATTCAAATTTAATTCAAAAAAAAAAAAGTAAAACCAAAACAAATCAACAATGTATAAAGAGAGATTGTGTGGAAAATGGTGTTTATTGTTAATTGAACAAATGAGTGTTAAATTGTAAAATGTTGTGGAATGTATAAACTATACCTATGATGTATTTGACGGATCTCCATCCTTCTGCTTGTCTTGGTGGAGGCATTTGCTTGTGTTCTTGCTCAAGTGGAGAAGAAGAATTATTAGTGGTTACATTCTCCATTTCTTGTGTTTCTAAGTCATGGGTCTATTAAATATGTAATCCCATCACTTATTTATTCAGTTATGATATGGCCATACATGTAGAGAGAATGAATATATACAGATTTTTTTCTTCTAATGCCATGTGGCTGATTCTTTCAAAGCGGTCAAAATTGTTAGAGTTTTTAGCTGGCCTTCCTCAAACAACCCAGGGATTAGTTGCACACGTGTGGATTTGTGGTGTATTTTGGATAAGATGGTGATCTTAATTTGCATGTAAGAGGAGATTAGCGGGGTGGAGATGGATTAGAAATGTCACGTGCCTTTCATGTCCATTTTCCTTTTGGCATGTGACAATCTATTATAACTATTATAACTGCTTGATAATTAGTAGCTGCTAAAATCCACAGTTTCGGTTAGGATTTTTATTCTAGTAGCTATGTTGCTAATTTTATGGACTTGCTATCATCCCTAGTTAAATATATATATATATTACAAAGGTGAAACTCGTGTTTTTATTGGATAACTGAAAGAAGCAAGAACCCCGTGTGTAAACTCACTTTACATGATTTCCTAAATGCTCTCGAACTATGGTGTTTTTTTAACAAATTATCCAAAGCCCCTTTTTTCCCTTCTTAAGCGCAATAATGTTATTTAGCAACAGTTGGTAACTTTTAAGGTGAGAAGATCGACAATATTAGTCGTAGAAGAAAACAAAATGGTTAGCAAATTAACCCATATCATTTTGGTTTTAATTAAAAAAAAAATTTCTGTGGGTTGGAGCATTTTCCTTTTGTTTGTGACCAGATCATTCATTATCAGCCATAGCTCAGTGGTGCAGCATTTAACTTTTGCTGATCATTTTTTTGAGAAACCAGTTAGTCATTTGATGGGCTTTATTTTGTCACGTATGGGCTTAGTCTATAAACTACCCGACTTATTGCCATGTTTTCTTGGCTTTTTTTTTTTCATATGCTCCTTCATGTTCAGCTTTTGTTCTATTTAGCATGAAGTTGCCCGACCAATTTCATTGTAAAAAAAATATTATTTTAACACAAAAAAATAGGTATTTCAACTTTTTAACTATTGGATGTAATTGATGCGGAACCCCGTGGATATTAAAACCCAGAAACCCCAATACACAATTGATAAGGATGATAGGATTGAAAATCAAATAAAATACTACAAGGGAATCACTCTACCTTGTAATTCTCTATTCAGCTTTCTGATGCAACAAGCCAAGGGAATCACTCTACCTCACTTGTACGCACAAAATTTCTTAAAAGAAACCAAGAAATTTCATTCTATCAAAAAGCTAAACTCTGTGTCTGCCAAGTTTGGAGGTATTTATACCTCTTATTTAGGTTAAATCTATTTCCTAACCCTGTCAGACTAGGCCCAAATTACTACATTATCAATCGAGCTTAACAAACATAAAATAAAACAAGTCTTAAATATTTTAAAATAAAAACTGATAAAATAAAATAAATAAACTAGACTTGGCCCAACATGGCCAGAATATTTTATCAATGCAAATTCACTAATAATATTTTGGGCTGTCCATAATTGTCGATAGCAGTCTTGGCTAATTCTTGATGCATCTCTTCAACAAATGATTTAGCCAAGTTTCCAAAATTGTGAAAGGTCCCATGGGCATGCTACAATTCTCATCTGTCCTTCTAGTGCTAAAATGTCCAATTTCCCCTTTTGAGCACGTATTAGTAACGATGGTCTTCATTCATATTTCATTCATTCCTCACATCCAATATTTAAAATGTAGGTGTTTCCATGGACAGATGTACATGTTGAGGGGTGAGGCACATGCCCCCAAAAAAATTTTAAAATTTTATAATAATTATATAGGTTTATTGTGTTTTTGCCTCCATTGTGTTGTTGAATTTGCCCCATATTAGTTTTAAATGAGATAAAATAATAAAATATAATACATTCCACATCTTTCTATACTGATGTAGTATCTTTGGCCCCTAATACTAAAATTTTCTGGTTTTGTCATTGAATGTCTATGGATATTCACTTTTTCGTGTTAAAATATGATGGGATCCTTTGCTGCTGGAACATAACTAGACGTTGTCATGTTTGCAAAATCTCAATCACACATGAATACTATAACTAAATCAATCATTGTTATTGTGACACATCATTCCTTTTATGCCGTTTTCATTTTTTCCCTTCACTCTTTTTCTCTTCTTCCAATTATGGAAAAACAGCGTTTTTTTAACCAAAATAAACTGCCAAAAATTTAAAAACACAAAAATAAACTACTAGAATACTAATTATAGGAAATAAACTGTTCGAGACCATTTAGGAGTTTTCGTAGAAGGCTTTTATGAAATCAATGTAATTATTAAACACATGCAATTGCTAAAATAGTTGGTTAATTGTGTTATGGCGACACAATTGATTGGTATGTTGGTCCTCTAATTTAAAATGGTTCAATTTTTTTTCTAGTTTTTCTATTTTCAAAAATTATTAGAAATAACAAAAAAAGACCTAACATTGTTAATTTATTTATGTAATATATATATAGACTTAATATAACAAAAAGTATGATACTATTATAGTGAAGATTAATGTACACATTTAATTAGAGTTATAAACAATTAATTATTGCATTTAAAAAGCTTGCAGTTGACCTAGTGTTGGGCCAATTGATTTGTTTGATTATTTTTTTAGGGTAGGTAGACAGTTAAATAGAAAAATTAATTTTGCCAAAATTAATTATTTATAATTTTTTAATCAAATGTGTATATTAATCTTCTGAATAATATTATTAGACTTTTTGTTATATTAACCCTCTCTCTCTCTCTCTCTCTATATATATATATATATATATATATATATATATATATATATTACATAGTTATAAATGATTAAAATAGATAATAAATAACAACTAATATAAATTAATATACTAATAATAAAATTCTTGAATTTTAATGAAAAATATAATTTAAAATAATAAATAATATAATAAAATTTTGGCTTTTTCACAATTGGAAGCAAGAGAAAAGTGAAGGGCAAAGTTGAAAAAGGCAAAAGAGAAATGATTTTATTTAAATAAATTAGCAAGTTTTATTTGTGTGATGATGTGTCACAATATCAACCATTGATTTGCTTTTGGAAATAATATGTGATTGAGATTTGGCAAATATGACAAGATCCTATTATGACGTGACAGGAGAAGATTCCGTTAAAATAGCATGTCTCTTTTATAAGTGATATTAAATATATAATTAAATTATATAATAGGTCGGATTGGCCGAAGATTTTTCTTTTTTTGAACATTATCCCTCTTTTATTGTCCAACCCATGTTGACATAGGTCGGATCGGCCGATGATTTTTCTTTTTTTGAACCATGTATCCACTATCAAAAATAATAATAAGTAAATCTACTTGAGGTATAGCTTCCTTATCTTGAGACTCTCTTTATACTCTTTGCCAAAATCAAACTTTGACTTGATATTTAAAGGGATCTGTACTAAGTATCATAATTGGATTTACTATTTAATCTACAATTACATGGGTTAAAAAACAAGCAAAACAAAAATGCGTTCTTTTGGATAATCACCGACGGAAAAAAGCAAACTACCCACCACCTGCGATGCTTACAATATTAAAAATAGTCATTTACAATACAACTGTGCAGAATGTCATTTCTAACTAAAAACAAAAACCACTAGGTACAATGCAGGTTATTAGAAAAGGAAAGGAAAGGTACGATGAAGCTTATTGGATGGAACAGACCATTTGTTCCTCGATTGGTTTTAGACTCTTGATTGGCAATTTGGCGTATAAAAGGAAAAAGAAAAAAAGATAAAGAAAGGATGGTGGAGCACTTCACACTGGTTGTCTGTTAATGCCCACCCCTAAGAAGGAATCATGCAATCAGAATCTAAACACAAGGAAATGTTGAGTACTTAATTGAAGAAAATCTCATAGTGATGGGCACAGTCACTAACATATAACATTCCCTACCTTGATTAAGTAAGGTACAAAATATAGAATGATAGTGGGAGTTGAATGGGTGTGATTGTTGTTGGGTGCAACAGTAGCAGTAGTAGTTGTTGTGGGTTGGGTAGTGTTGTGGCGGTGGTGGAATGAGCTATGGTATGATGTTCCATTGAAACCCAAATGCAAGGTCACCAATATCAAGTTGCCACCGGGGCACATGGGCCTCCCGTTCTTTGGGAGAAAAAGAGATGATAGATATATAATATAATAGGACAGCAAACTTACACCATAAATATAGATAAAAAAAGACAAAATAAGAAAAATACACCCAACAATACTAATATATTGAAATGAAGAAGAAAAATAAAGACAGTGTAAGTTTGTTATGCAATTTTATTGTTCAACTTCCTCTAGTACTTCAAATTTCTTTGATACCCCGACCACTTTATCCACACTTGGCGACACAGACAACAAAGCCATATATAAATTGGAATATTATCTAGTATGATTTGGTTTTTTTCTGAATTTTTATTGATTAACAGTATAAAAATAAATTTTTAATTAATGTCAGTAAATGCAAATTAAATTCAAATAATATATCTTATATTATTCTTCTATATGTCGTGTTATTATTTGCACTAATACATGATTCATGATAGCAATATTGTTCATGCTATTACTATTGCACCGATGCAATGAATGAATCTAATACGGCGATTGTGGGCGCCGCTTCTCTGGTGGCATTGCAGGGGAAGTCCTATGCAAGGCTGCGGAGCAACGTCACGAACGCCATCAACCGCCGTGATGCTCTTCGCCGCCTCGTTCTCCTCGTCCAGCCTCGGATCATCCAAGCTCTCCAATCATGGGCCCACAAAGCCAACATCAAATGTCACCTTGAAACCAAGAAGGTGCCATTTAATTTGCATGCAATTGCACACAGATTATGATCAAGTTTTCAATTTTACAATTACTTAACAAAAAATAATAACTTGAGCTTATGGGTGATACGAATGAAAGATGATGAAGGGAAGCAGTTAAGAGAAAGAGTAGAACTAATAGTGATCAAGTGGAAACAACTGACCTTATGGATGGACTGATACGAATGAAAGATGATGAAGGGAAGCAGTTAAGTGACAGAGCAGAAGTGATAGACGACAACATTAAACGGTTATGATCTGCATATATATATATATATATATTTATTCGTGGGGAGATTTTTTCTTTTTTTACATGATAATATGTAGACATGGCTAATATAAGATATAATACATTAGAAATGTTATTTGTATTTACTTACATTGTCCTACACATTATCGAGAAATTTTAAAAAAAAAATACAGATCATCAATAAAAGAGTGTATGACACATTGTCTGAAGGTGGTAGTAATTTGATATCATAACAAGGTCAGTGACAATCATTCAACTTTTGTTTAATTTATCTAAAATTGTCTTTTATTCTTTTTTGTAATTAAAAAAATATCATTTACTATTACTTTTAATTTCCTCAATATTATCAATTTTTAAAAATATTTTTAATATACTGTTACATTTGTTTTTGTATTTTTTTTACTTCATATAAAGTTTCAATTTTTTATCATTTTATTATAACACATACTAAATTTAATTTCTGACATTAAAATAAAAAATATAATTGCGTCTTGAAATGATAAATCCACGACACCTGTTTATAGTATAACAATATTTTATTCTTTTTATTCTAACATTAAATGAACAGATTATACAAATATTTGTTGTATTAATCTATTAATTTAAATTTATTTCTTAAAAATTATGATAACAAAATACATATTAGTTATACATTAAAAATTAGTGCATGTTGGTTATATATTTAATCTCTTCTTAAATACATATTTCTTAAAATACATATGCAATCGATGATATTTAATCTAGATATCATTATTTATATATTAATTTCTATATCTATTCATTATTTATATGTTTCTTTAATCTAATAAATACATATGCGATAGATGGTTTACCGTTTTTTTTTTTTTAAATTTCATTGTACATACTTCATCGAGTTATATATTTATTTTTATTATACAACTAATATGTATTTTGTTATAGTAATTTTTAAGAAATAAATTTAAATCAAGAGATTAATATCATAAATATTAGTATAAATATGTTTATTTAGTATTAAGTTAAATTATGTAAACATACTATATGATTAAATATTGAGTAGTCAGGTACGGTTGTATGGTGGACATATTATCTATGGATTATCTATTATTAGTTATTGGATCAAATCATTCAATAAAAATTATAATCATTCAATAACTTATAATAAGAGGCTCATAATGGACCATAAATTTAAGGTGCACCTTATAATTTGCACATTCCTTCCTATCCATCTGCATTGAATTCACAAGTAACGGAAGCTATTTTGCATAAAATGTCAACATTGTACCACACCATTCGTACCAGCATTGCACCACAAGGATCAAAACATAGTAACAGTGTAACAATTCAAAACAACCGGGCAGAAAGCAGATACACGAAAACAAAACAAACATAACCATCCCGCCATGAATGAACGAATCAATGTAATAATGCAATGCAAATCAATGTAATAATGTCCAATGCTGCATTATATTATTATCTCCCGTATGGTTCTTGAAAATGTCTGGCGCAGCTCAGACATGCACAAAGACACACGTTACGCGCCAGCGTGACTGGAAGCTCCCACTCTCCTTCTAAATTCGACACGTGTAGTCCCACTTGATGATGTGGCCATCAAGATCTCTTCCCATTGGCTCTTACGGTCGTACCTATAATTGTCACTGGCGAGTGTCTTTGTGCGCCAAGACAAGAGAGTGGCAGAGAAGTTTCATTTTCAAATTTCGCTCTGATCAACGGCTACTCCACACTGCACCACTACTTTTCATTCCAGCTTTCGAAAAAGTTGTCTTTTTTCACCTTCTTGATAAAATATTGTAAAATGTTGGAGTAAAATCAAAGCACTCTCCTTTGTTCCTTCTTCAAATTATTATTATTATTATTTTTATTTATTTTTGTTTATACTTCAAAGTTTGAATCATGGACCCTTTGGGTCTACATTGTTATCAATCCCACTTCCAACCTCCACTTTACCACTTTTCCACTCACTCTCTCTCTCGCAAAGTGAGTGCAGAGAACTTCAAAGTTCAAACCTGGTTTGAGCTCACTCATTAGGGGAAGGCTAGAGAAATGGAAATGGGTAATACAGTGTGGGTTTTCTTGTTGATTTTTGCCAGTATTTTATGTCCTTTCTCTCTTGCTCTCTCACAAGACGGTAAGAACTTTGAACCTCCTTTTTAGATTCAAATCCTCTTCTTAAATGCTCTTCAAATCTGCTACTAAGGAAGAAAAAAAAAAAGTGAGTATAAAGTTTTGAACTTTAAGGCGTTTTCATATTCACCTGTTAGGTTTGACATTGTTGGAGATCAAAAGCACATTGAATGACACAAAGAATGTTCTCAGCAACTGGCAAGAGCTTGATGAGTCTCCTTGTGCATGGACTGGTATAACCTGTCATCCTGGTGAACAAAGAGTTCGCTCAATGTATGTGCACACATAGATCATGCCCTTCATTATGTTACCTTTTTTTTTTTTATTATTTTAAAGTAAAACTACACTTTCATCCGGGAAAGATTTTGGTTATAAAACTTTAGTCCACAGCTAACATTTTCGGGGACTAAAGCGCATGCAGTTGTTTTTTCGAGGAATAAAATGTTAAAAGGAAAATCATTCAAGGAACAAAGTGTAGTTTTATGTTTTTCGACTTTCTGAGCTGAGAATGACATTTTGTGTGCTTTGTCTTTGTCTATGCTCTTTAGAAATCTTCCATATATGCAACTTGGAGGAATCATATCTCCCAGTATTGGTAAACTCAGCAGACTACAGAGACTGTAAGTATAGAACATATTTTACCTCCAAGCATTGGCAAACTTGCATATGTGATTCCTTCGTTCTTAATTCTGTTGAGTTAAAGGCTTGCAAAATGAATCAGGGCCATTCATCAGAACGGTTTGCATGGAATTATTCCTAATGAAATCACCAATTGTACTGAGCTAAGAGCACTGTAAGTAGAAATACTACGCTACTTTATTAGAAGTTGCCATGTTTGTTTATTCCTTGAATACTATTTTCTTTTCATCCTTTTCCCTTTTTAAAGCATGCTGAATTGTTGATGGGTTTAATCTGATTCTATTGGAAAGGTACTTGAGGGCTAATTATTTCCAAGGAGGCATTCCAGCAGCTATTGGAAATCTCTCTTTTTTAAATATCTTGTAAGTTCATATCTGTTGTTTTCCTCCCATTGCTTGTGTCTCTATTCCTTTATAATGCTTTGAATTGATTTCTAGTTTTCTTATGGAGCTCTATGAGCTCAGGTTTCAGTTAAACTCTTAGCATAACTTTTGTAGTTCAATTGTATTAAATTCAGGGATTTATCAAGTAACTCATTGAAGGGTGCCATCCCTTCCTCTATTGGCCGTCTCTCACATTTGCAAGTTCTGTAAGTTAATTTAGCCTAAAGCTCTGTGGCGTAATCTAATTGATAACCTTAACTTTCAGTTTATGCTGATCCTTATTGTTTTAGGAACTTGTCTACCAACTTCTTTTCTGGTGAAATCCCTGACATTGGAGTTCTAAGCACCTTTGGGAAGAATTCGTATGTACGCTTACCTAATAAAGTGTAGTGTCCTTAGTTCAAATGCTTCTTTTTATAATTCTTACATGTAAGGAAATTAAAAATGATAAATACATATGCTTTTTGAGTTTCTTGGCTCTTACACTGCAAAGAGCAGATTTCGTTTCATTTTCATTCATAGTTCCATCTATTAATTCATTGCATATGTACAGGTTTATTGGCAATTTAGATCTTTGTGGTCGCCAAGTTGACAAACCATGCCGGACATCATTTGGTTTCCCTGTGGTGCTACCGCATGCCGAAAGTGATGAAGCTGCAGGCAAGTGTGATCCTTCAATTTAGATCTGATTTACATATTGAGCAATCATGGCTCAACTTTGTATCTTAACTAAAAATATTTAAATGTATGCAGTCCCAACCAAAAAATCTTCACATTACATGAAGGGGGTGCTAATTGGTGCAATGGCATCAATGGGCCTTGCACTTGTCATCATCCTGTCATTTCTCTGGATTTGTTTGTTATCAAAGAAGGAAAGAGCTGCTAGGAGATACACAGAAGTCAAGAAGCAAGTTGATTCAGAATCAAGTAAGACGGTGGTGTTTCAAAGTTGACAATCTCCTATTGACCAACAGAAGATTAAAAAAAAAAAAAAAAAGATTGTGGACGATTTGCTATTTTTCTTCTTGACAAATGCTGACCTTGTCTTGTAACAGGAGCAAAACTTATTACCTTTCATGGTGATCTGCCATACACATCATCTGAGCTTCTAGAAAAGTTGGAATCTCTTGATGCAGAGGATATAGTTGGGTCAGGAGGATTCGGAACTGTTTATCGAATGGTGATGAATGATTGCGGTACATTTGCTGTTAAGCGGATTGACAGAAGTCGTGAAGGGTCTGATCAAGTGTTCGAGAGGGAACTAGAGATCTTGGGGAGCATCAAACACATAAATCTGGTAAACCTCCGTGGTTACTGCAGGCTCCCTTCTTCAAGGCTCCTTATCTATGATTATTTGGCCACGGGAAGCTTAGATGATATCTTGCATGGTATGGTTAGTTTTATAGGCATTTCTTATTCTTGTCTATACACTGAATTATGTATAACTGCTTTCTTGAAGGACCTCTGATAAAGGAGAAAATTTGGTGCGACTTTTCCATTATATTTGCATCTTTGATATTTTCATGATCATATGTCCTTTACTTCTGCAATTTTCTTATTTTTCATCAACCCTTTCCTCTTCAGAAAAAACTGAACAACCACTAAATTGGAGTGATCGCCTCAAGATAGCCCTTGGTTCTGCCCGGGGATTGGCATACTTGCACCATGAGTGCTGCCCAAAAATTGTGCATCGAGACATAAAATCCAGCAACATTCTCCTTGATGAAAACATGGAGCCTCGTATCTCTGATTTTGGCCTTGCAAAGCTTTTGGTTGATGAAGAGGCCCATGTTACAACGGTGGTTGCTGGCACGTTTGGCTATTTGGCACCAGGTATTTATTCAGTAGTTCTGGATTCAATCACGAGACCTGGTTACGCTTGCTTCTGCGTGTAATGTCCGTGCATTACTCTTTGAAATATGTTAAAAGAGTGCCTGTAAGATATGTCTTGTTTAGCTTTTATAATTTGATGTTGTCTGCGACTTGGTTTCCTAGATATTAATGCAAAAATAAATATGTAACTATGTCAGAACTCAAATAAAGACCACCACTTTGGCTGAGAAGTCGCTTGTCAGCAATAATATACATTTATAGGAGATGCCACACAGGATTTTCTGAAATGGTTTATTCGTATCTCAGGAAACAACTGAATGATTTATTGTTTTTCTTTATTTACGTGTTAACCAGAATATCTGCAAAGTGGGAGAGCCACTGAGAAGTCAGATGTATATAGCTTTGGAGTTCTGCTGCTAGAACTTATAACTGGAAAGAGGCCCACTGATCCTTCGTTTGTAAAGAGAGGTTTAAATGTTGTTGGTTGGGTACGCTTTTGAACTCATTCAAATATTCAATGCTAATCTCTAGTAACATTAATTTTTTCTCGAAACATAGATGTACTAAAGTTTTGACAATTATTTGCAGATGAACACATTACTGAGAGAAAACAGATTGGAAGATGTGGTAGACAAAAGTTGCACTGATGCAGATGCAGGAACACTTGAAGTAATTCTTGAGATAGCTGCAAGATGCACTGATGCAAATGCTGATGATCGTCCATCGATGGATGAGGTCTTACAGTTGCTGGAGCAAGAGGTTATGTCTCCTTGCCCAAGTGATTTTTACGAGTCTCATTCTGATCACTGATAAAACCACAAATCAAAGTGATCTTGGAAGCTAGTGCTATTGCATGTATGCATGAAGTATTCTGCTTCCTAACAATGTTTTGTCAGTGCACCATTCTATGGTTTTGTAGATTTTCTTTTACTTTTTATTTGACTAGCAAATGTGAAAATTTGCAACTACCCCTTTTGTGAATAGGTTTATTTTCTCAACCCCTTGTCCTATTCTGGCTTTTGCTGATGGGAGGGGAGTGACAACTTGGACATTGCAGTGGTTTGGTGTTGGGAATGAGCTCCATTCTTGTAATTGAAATATTGAATTTTTTATCGTTGTCTGATACCAAAAAGCACAAAACTACTAGTTTGATTTGGTTCGTCCAACATTTTGAGTTTGATGATTACAATAACAGAGCAATTTTGTAAGGCACCGTTTTAGAAAATTTACCTACGCGCTAGGCCAGGATATTTTCATGACTAATATCCTGAAATGCAACTTCCAATTTTCAAGTAATCTATGGTTTGCAACTAGATCTTGTTGTGACTCTCTATCAATGATTGGGTCAGATTAATGTATAAATTTAGATGCCTTACAATGCATTGCTAGTTACTATGTTTATACAAATTACAAGTTTTGGAAAAGTCATGTACATCAAGCTCGATTGAATATACGACATATAATTTGAATGCAGCTCGAAAATGCACTGGATAATATTTTTGCCTCCATTTTTCTTAGTCATGATAGCACAATATAACGTAAGTTGAAAAAATAACAAACTGTTATCAAGATATTTCATATCTAGCGAAAGGGTTCAAGTCTCTTAAGCGTGAGATTCATTTGATATCAGGATTTATGTGTATGAAAAAAATAAAAAATATACTGTTAGAGGAGTCTCCACTTAGGCACCTCCTTAAATATACCTGTGAGATTAGTTTCTCACATGCTGAATGAGAAAATACTATGGCAAAACCGAAAAAGGAATATGCCCTTGTTTTATTTATCAGATATTCAAACTATGCCTCAATGAACCACAGTCGAATTCTTAATGCCTAACATGTCAGTATAAACAGGTTGATTGTGTGAGTTAAGGTTTAGACCTTGATTATTTGTAAATTTTTGTTTTTGGTCAAACTTTGATATTTTGTAATTGAAGTCGCAGTGTGAGAAAAGCCAAAGTGGAAGTATTTGAGAGGAAGAGGTAGTACCAGTTGTGGATAAGTTTTTGATGTATTCTTCTTTTGACGGTGGGTTCTTAGAAGGTACGCTCCTCATATAAAAGAAATAAAATTAAATTAGACCCAAAAAATGAAAAAGGGGAACCAATGAGGAAAGAGAAGACACCCTCTTGAGGTTGAGGCAGTGCTGTAACCAAAAGGTGACCTTTGGGCCTCTTGAAAGGCTCACCACACTGCTTTTTCAACGCTCATTGGTAGTTGCTCTTCCTCTTACCGAACCATACATGACACAACATGTCATATTTATTACGTGTTGTATCCGACACAGAGAGATCAATTGAGGATTCAATTCAGGAGCTGAGAAAATGAGCCAAGTGTCCTCTGGAACTGGTGGAATTGCATGCTGTGGCGTCAGCTACATGGTTTCATTACCACCACCATCTTCTTCATTTTCTCTGCATGCTTCCTCCTTGTCTCTCAACCGCTTCATCAAAGGGAAGAGATTATTGGCTTTGGATTACTTGGCAGTGGCACCATATAATAATATTAAGAATTATAAAAATGGGTACAGAGGAAAGAGAAGAGATGGGATTATTGTGGCGTCAAGCGACCTGGCTTCACCATCCATGTGGGATGACTGGAAACCCCTCAAACCCTCTTCCACTCCTTCCCTCAGCGACATTCTCTGGCCTTCTGCAGGTCAGGTTTCACACACCCCCCCCCCCCCCCCCTTTTCTCTTCTTTCTCTATCTCTTTTGCATTATTTTCTTTATTTAATTTTGCTTCCTTATGTAAAGATTTTTTCATAGACATTTAATTATGTATGGTTAAGTGATTAGAAGTATTTGATTATTGTAGTAACTCAGTCAAAAGTTTATACAAATAATGTTATATTATTATTGTTATTATTATTTTAATGGAACCCATAAGTAGAGTAGGAGGTTCCAAATTAGTATTTAGATTTGGCATGATATAACATAACATGCATGAATAAATAGTATATATCACAATATGATGAACTTTAAATGTTTTTTGGTTTAATGAATCAATAGGGGCATTTGCAGCAATGGCACTGCTGGGAAGGATGGATCAGCTATTGGCACCTAAAGGACTCTCCATGACAATTGCACCCTTAGGGGCAGTTTCTGCTGTTCTCTTCGCCACACCTTCCGCCCCTGGAGCTCGGGTACTAGCTACTTCTGTGTAGGCCTAAGTAGGGTAAACAATTTAACCAAGTACAAATTTAGTAGAGTTTGTTAAATCAGTTACAACTGTAAATGTGATCTAAATTAAGTTCGTTAAATATACTTGGACAAATGCTTATGTTTTCATCTATCCTATAAACTATAAAGGCTAACTTATCAAAATAAGTCAAAAGTGACTTCAAAAGCTGTTTTTCATAGCATAGAGTCCAGAAAAAACTGAACATAAAATCAATCAAACAAGACTCTGCTAGGACTACAGTATGCAGATAATTATGCGTTCCACTGCTTTCTCATTAGTCATTGCCTTAAGTCTGATGTCATGTTAGAACTAAATTACCCAAAATGTGGCTATGCAGAAGTACAATATGTTCATGGCTCAAATAGGTTGTGCAGCCATTGGTGTTCTGGCATTCACAATATTTGGACCCGGATGGCTGGCCAGGAGCGCTGGTCTCTCGGCCTGCATTGCTTACATGATCTCCACCGGTGCCGTTCATCCCCCAGGTATTTTTTGCTACAATGTTTGCTTTGTTGTTGGCTGAATCAAAGTATTCATCCCCAGCATTGTGCTGACAAACTTTGCTACTTCATTCCAATAAATTATATATGCAGCCGCAAGCTTGCCGTTGCTTTTCATCAATGGTGTTAAGTTGCATCACTTGAATTTCTGGTATGCTTTGTTCCCTGGTGCTGCCGGCTGCATTCTGCTGAGTTTGATTGTAAGTAGTCTATGGTAATCATAGCATTCATGTTGTGTGATACACTGCACGTTTACTAATTGGAAGACCTGAATCGTTTGTTCAGCAAGAGGTGGTTGTATATTTGAAGCAAAATTTCAAGTTTTGACCTCTGCTTTCCACATCCGGAATCCATTCATACATTTTAAGACCAGAGGCTATCCTTGTGCTCTCTTTTCCAATTTAATTTACTGAAGGACCCTGAAGAAGAACATTCTCTGATCAGAATTCACAACGGCATGTAGCAGCATCCCCCACCAAAAAAAATAGAAGACTGTTCCTTTTATCTTCCCCTAGCAAGGCTCCCAGGGACATTAGATGGACAGTTTAAAGTTTTCTCTTTTTAGTAACCAGGGGCAGTTTCAAGCTGCAACATTGTATTGGTATTGGGGATTTAATGTTCTTGGTGTTGTATCCGAAAACAATTTGACAGTGCTGACTTATAAACATTGTCTATGAACGTTGTCTAAAATGTTTCAATTCCCTGCATCTCCTCCTCCTCCTCCTCAGGACTGCAAGCAATTTGTCTTGAATTTCAAATAACTCAAAATCAAAAGCTCGCTAAGATATCTCTGAGCATTTCTAAAACGATTCTTAATTATCATATTAGCTAGTAATATGGTCAAAATAGCCTTTTGTAATTGGTTAGACAATCTTTTTCTTTGAGCTAATCTTTAAGATAGAATTAGACCCATAACTCTAAGATGGTATTAAAGGCTATCCTGTTTGGTGCTAAGATGTTAAATCTGGAAAAAAATGATCTTTACAATATTTGGACAACCCTTCGATTTAGGCTAGCTTTTGGTAGTCGAGTTAGATCCCTAATTCTAAGGGCTTGCAATGGGAACTAGTACCTTTAGTTGCTCTAATGAATTTTATTTTAGAGTTGTTAATGCTGATGTAAGGTAATCTACTTTTTTATTATTATTATTATTATTATTTATTTATTTGCATTTTGGTACACGGCAATAACCGCTTTTTGGGTCTAAATCCACCGCAGTAATCTATGGCTTTTGTTTTGTCAGCATCCATATGGGCTTTTGTTTTTGTTTGAACATACCTATGGCACAAGTAGCAACATCTCCATGGGCTTAGGTGTAAGAATCAGAACCCACATCCAAGGCCAACGGCCAGACATTCATTAAAAAGAAACACACTTTCTTGAGATACCCACTTTTTTTTTGGGTTTACTCTTGGGCTACACACTTTCTTGAGATGCACACTTAATCAATCATGATTAAACGAAGAAACAGTTACCAAATAAGAAGTCAATTATGATTTATACTCAGTGATAAGAATTCAGTTTTGATTTAAAGGCAGTGTTTAAATATATATTATCTTATCTTTGATTGGCTAAAGCCAAATGGCAAACCACAATTGTGCCACTGTTTTATGATCAGATACCCGTGCAACATGAATAGAAGAAGCAAAGCAAAAATAACAGCTCAATGATATTGATAAAAGCTAAAAGGGACCACGAGAACCCACTAACCCAACCACATCAACACTCATGGCATGGTCTCCTAAAAGTTGAAACACATGAACACACACAACTAGCTTTATTTATTTGTGATACCTTGCTTGGATCGGCCAGAGAGTGGTGTGTATTGACTTGAGAACATTGCTTATAGTAAATGGGTGTGTTGGTTCTGCCGCACAAAATGGGTGGTTGGTGTTAAGGTTCGTGAACAATATCCGATTCTGTAATGTGCCAATTGCGGTGTTACGTTATAATATAATAACAATAATAATAAACTGGGATCTTTAACATCAATCATGTATACCTATATTTTTTAATTGAGAAAAATACCCGATTAGTGGGTCATAATTAAATTATATTTTTTTATCTTCAATTGAGAATGTCGCATTCCATGTTTAAGTCAAGAAATCCAATGATTAGGGTTTCGTTTCTCAAGTGAAATTTGTTTCTTTTTCCACCAAGTGCATTCTTCCTAGTCCCTACAGCGACTTCTTGAAACACCACTAGCTCATCTAAACGCATTGTTAAATTTTCTATCTTTGGTTTGTCTATACAAGAAATTAAAAAAGAAGGGAAATTAAAAAAGGTTATTCCGCAAATAAAGTGAGTTAATTGTGTTGTATGATGCAGCATCCATCACAAACCACCAACATCACCACTTTAATCAGTCACGTTATAGTAATCTTTACTAAGCTGGTGAAATTGGACAATAGTATACATACAAAAGAACTGGATGTGAATCATATAACCAACACTGATATTATATATCATTTAATGAGTTTAACATCTCACGTTATGTGAAAATTATTAATAGTGCAACATTAATACTTTTTGTTTTTTTTTATAAAACAGTGGAACATAAATACTGTACTATGTTCGTTGTGTGTTGAGTTTAATTAGTCCTGAGCATAAAATACATTGGTAGGTATAACTTTTAATGTCATGTTTAAATGACCATGTCTCTTACACAAATATTGGGAAATTTACATTCATCTCGCTGAGGCCTGATAAAATGTAACATGCACTCCTTCCATTTTTAAAATTTTCACATTAAGTTGCTAAGTTCTGAAAAATTATGCACTCACCTCTTTTTATTAATGTTAATCCATTAGTAACGTTGATACAGCAATACATATATGCACAACACTTGATTTTTTAATGACATTGTTACAAATATTAAAAACTATTATAACCATTGAATAATCATATGATCCTTTTATTAAGTGAAAAAAGAACATCATCTCCTCTTTTCTTTCTTTTTTTTTGTCCTTTCAATCCTAAGGTGAGTCATTCTCAAACAAAAAAAATTAACCTAAACCCCAAAACCTAAATAGCGATAACATTATCTAATATCCACAGTAATACCATTAAAAATAATGTGTTGTGCATATATATATATATATATTGTTCCATCAAAGCCATTAACGAATTAGCATTAATAAGGGAGGTTGATGTTGGAGTTTCAAAATCCCACGAAGCTGGTCTGTAAATTTTGAAAATAAAGGAAGTATAAATTTCATTTCACCAAACTTGCAATCGAGAGAGATGAATATGTTTTCCCCTAAAATATATAGAGGTTGCACCTCCAAATTACGATTATGCGTGGAGCTCGACACGAGCAAACGGTGAACCCTGAAGATAGAAATGACAGAAGACAGATAACTAGGTGAAAGAAAATAATAAAGAGGGAAAAAAAAAAGATTTGGATGAAAAGGGTGATTCAATCCCATCATATCATTGTTAAATATTTAAAAGCCAAACTTATACTATTAGCAAATATAATAAAAATGAAAATTTTAAAAATATAAATTAGTATTTATTGTTTTTTAAATTTTAAAACAATAATCCGAAGGCCGAACAAAATCTGATGTGCCCAAAACGAGTTAAAAATAAAAATAAAATCAACTGCCACTCAATGAACTTTAAGTTGATTGAAATGGCCTGGACTCATTTTCACCTCTAAATCTCAAGGGGTGAGGCAGCTGGCGTTAGAGTGGGTACCACGAAAGCAACGCATGCGACATACGTGGAAATTGTCATGTTATTGTTTATGGTTAAAGCGTCCATAGCTGTGTCCTGTCGCCATCCATTCCACGATGCTTCTCTCTCTCTCTCTCTCTCTCTCTCACTGGACCCATTTACCCCTGTCACCCACCAAAACCAAAACAAAAATCCCTCACAACCACAACCCTCTCTCTCGTTCTTATCTTCATTGTATTTCTATCGTACTGGTAATATCAGTGTAGCAGTGAGATTTTCTTACTTAATTAGTACGCTTTAACACATTATTTCTTATCTACTTAAACTATTAATTAAGCGATCTGTGTAAAAATCATTATGAAAATAAATTACATTCTTGTAACAGAACCTGAAAAATTCTACGACAAAAAAAATTATGAAAGTATTTATAATGAATTTCATACCCAGATCTGTGCATGGCTAGTTTATTATATATTAGTTAAAAATTTATTATACATCTTATATATAAGACTGTATTCTATTGTATTATCTTACTTTTTTATTTTTATTATTAATAAAAAATTTCATTTTAATTTTTAGCTATTATTGTTCTCTTTTCTCTCGTCGGCACACCATGAATTCCAACAATTCCCTGTGCTCCATGTCACTCTCTGCCTCTCCCTGGCTAAATCCCTGATCCACTGATCCCGTCTCAAGCGTCGCTATCGTTCAAAAATCAGTATTAATATGCCTTCTATTTTGCCACCTTTATTTTACAAGTTAAATGAACTAAAACAAAGAATACAACACAATTGTGAGTGCCAGATGGGCAGCTTCTGGCCCTCGCTGCTGTCATGTGCTTTGATTCCATTTTTACTCGTACAAAATGCCGTAGCCATTATGCATATTTTTTGTTTAATGAATCTAATAATTTAAAATCTGCACAGTGAAAGTTAATTAAGAATTTTTATGAAACATCCATTGCATAAAACTATATCACAGAAATCAATTTATGCTGGTGTATATTAAAAGTAAAAATTTAATTTGAATATACTGAAACTATCCTCAAATTAATATTCAAATTAAATTTTCTCATATCATATACATGATTTTTTGAAATAATAAAGTCGGAATCAAATATATTTCACTGATATGACAATATAAGATTATATAACTATTAATATATTAAAATTAAACTAATTATTATGTTAAAAACACTTAAATTAATTTAAAATTATTTAATACCCTTTTCATATGAATTAATTCATAAAAATTAATATTTTATTTTATCAAATTTTCGTGCTCTTTTTCCTTGTACTGAAAATATATTTTAACAACTTTTATGGTATAAAATCTACCTGCACCATTGTAATAACAAAAATGATTAACAAATTAGAAGCCACGTTGCGGTAGAGGTCAACGTCAGATGGGGCCCCAGGATGATGTATAGATTCCACTTTGGAGTTTGCTTGGGCCTCTACTCCTCGTCCATCTTCCTTGCCCCTCTTGATTTTCCTTTTTTTGTTTTTTGTTTGACCAAAAATATTAAAAAAGAAAAGGACGTTGCAAACACGACGACGTCGTTTGATCATGGCCGTACACGTGATCCCAATCTCGAAGCACCATGCCAGGTGGGGTTGACCTGGTCGGTAAGAAAATCTAGTTAAAGACGCTTTGCGTCTTGAAGAGGCACGGCCACGTGTCCTTTTGCCACTGGATTTTTGCGCCCTACGCCGTAAAGGATGGGGTACCCCTCTGATGGGACGTTCCCTAAAACCATCAGCCTTGGACGGTGTATGATTCACAGGCTAGCTAGGACTCCGCCTCTTGTTCCCAACATTAAGTGATTAACCCATTTCTCATTTATTTATTTTCTTTTGTCGTTTTATTGATGTGATCACATGATAAAAGGGTTCGATTTTCTGATAGTATAAAAAAAATAATAATTATGTTGATGTATTTATATTTATCTTTAGATGGGATATAGACCCCACTTAATTTGGATCTTATATCTCATCGAAGAGTATATAAGAGTGTATTTGTATGATATTTCATATATTGTGAGTACAAATAACACTATTCATAAAAAAATATTGCTATTTCACTATTTAAAAATAGATGTACAATTGAGACGCACATTTCATCGTTATTAAATATAATGAATGGATGAAAGAAAATAAAAATCATCATTACATTCAATGGTGAACGAGTGAATATCTTAATTGGACATTCATTTATAAATATTGAAATGACATTTTTATAGGAAAAAAGCTTTATACACTCAAATAAATATGATTAATTCACACCTTATTATTTAAAAAGTTATTTAAATAGAAAAAATTTATTGAATAATAAATATCATATCAAAATTAAATTTATAATAAAATTAAAGAAATATTATTTTTTCTTATAATTTATGAAACATTATATTAACACACTTTTATTTACCTATTATTAAATAGAGATGTGAACCTTGATTAATTTGAGTTCTACTTCTCTCATTAAGCAATAAAGAATATGCGTTAGCATGTATTGGTGAGATGTCACAAAACTTTGTGATTAGAAATTAGATTTTTTAAGTTGAGTTAACATACAATAAAAAAAAAAATGACCTGTACTAGATTCGGCGTCAATGTTAAATATACTTCTATTATAGTATTTGTTTTAGTTCATACTCCAGCACCTGCATATTAGAACAAATACTATAATATTGTTGCCCTGATTCGTTTCTTTTTATTTGTCACCTCACGCAATTTTCCTTCCAGACATAAAAATTTTGTTAATAACTGACGCCAGCAGTGAAGAGCAGGTTGACCCTAAAGACTAGCATTCTCAGCCACGTATATGTATTGATTAATATAAATAATCTTTGTTAATGTCACCAAGCAATGTATAAAGAAAAATCGTATTGAATATCAT
Organism: Dalbergia cultrata; assembly: GCA_031216105.1. NCBI lineage: Eukaryota > Viridiplantae > Streptophyta > Magnoliopsida > Fabales > Fabaceae > Dalbergia > Dalbergia cultrata. The sequence goes on along the minus strand of JAVHNL010000324.1, from coordinate 2,898 downwards.
GATAATTAGACCCGTAATTTTGATGGGGACTGGTTTAGCATTTCACTTGTAGAATGGAATATTCAGGTGGCGGATACCGAGCATTTCGTAGATTGTCACCTGCATATTACTCACGAAGGGTATTGAGACGTATATGATCAATAGTGTAATGTTAATACTCAAAAGAATATTATAAAATCTTCACATATTAAAAGAGTTGGTGCTATCTGTTCCTGCTTCAATAGATGTGATTGTTTTTTAGGAGATAACGGGAAGAAAATGTCTTAAAAATGAAAATCTCGCAAATTCTTAGTCCCTAACAAAAACTCCCCATAAATAATGTCTTTGTTAAATTGAGATGCTTTCAAATAATGGATAACTATTTAATTTAATAACTACTCACCATATTTTAATAATTTATTAAGCTTCTATTAAATGATAATTTCAGTGTATAAAATTAATATTTTTTAAAATCGAAAAAATACTTTTGCATTACAAGAACCGCAATGAAAAATAAAAAAAATTGTTTGGCCTAAAGAAATGAAGTAATGCACCATCCGCTCATTTGATTCAGGCACACGCTACATCAACTTCTCGTGACTCCATGTGTGACAACATTACTTCAGTTGTGAAATTAGTAATCATCAATTGTACAAATTGGTATACTTTTTTGCATAATTATTTAATTATATCCTCTTACATCGACTATTATAATTATTATTTTAAAAATCATATACTATAATAAGATGTCATTAAATAACAATGTAAAACGATTTTTTAATATAATTTTATACAGTAAAAATTAATCTCAATTCAAATATAAGTGTTAAATGCTCCAGGAATTACTCGACGAAATATATTAAAATGGTAAGGTAAATTACACAAATCTCGACATTATCGCTACAATTTCAGGGGTTGAGCAATCAGCACATGAAGGGGAACAGAAGTCCGTGATTCTCATTCAATGGGGAGCCACGAGGGCCACTTTGATGCCAATTTATAATGAAAGTGACAACCCCACATTGTCACAGAACTTAAAAACACTACTTACTACAAAAGTAAGGCAACCATGGAGCAAGTCAACTTAGTCATGCAGAGTCGCTTACCAATCGAAGCAATAGGGACCCAGAAAGTGCATAATCCAAGTGGAGAGAAGAATCAGAGAGTAAAAAGTATGTAACCATTGTGCCCTCTCAAACCTCTGCCACCAATCAAGTTTAGTAAATGGCCTTGCAATCTCGCATGCACAAATATATGCCTCCTCCATTTTCCCCCAATCATTCAATCTCCTATTTCAAATCACTCCGAGAAAGCAAATTCATGGATATTACATTCTCAACTAGAAGACATTATTTAATTACATTTGAACCAAAAGTTTCAATACAAAGCAACAAAACGGGGGGCAAAAACCACCATTTCTATCCCAATCGACAAAGCCACAGCCAACCCATTCCAGGTAGGGTGCCATTGTTTCTAACTAAATTGTGATATTTCACGCATTCAATTTCAAACCACCCATTCACCCATTTCTAAAGCTCTTTTATTATAGGGAGCTAGCAAATAGTACTAAACAATAAACACAAGATAAGAGACATACAGTAGTATTATTATTATGTATAGCTAAGGGGGACTAGAAAACTCTATCACAGTAAGACCAGGGCCAAAAGGCAGCATGATGATCTTCCTCCGGGAATCCAAAATTACACGAAGTTTCGGGCGGGTCGGCGTAATCGACGTCTTCAAGCTTGGGGAAGATGTAGGGATGCAAGAGGCTCTTGCTGATGAGGTTGTCTTCCTCGTCCTGCGACAGATCTGACTGGTCAGGTTCGAACACGTAGGAGGAATCACCTGCTTCCAGCTGCTGCAGCGCCGATGAGGAGTGAACACCGTCCGTGTAATGCGGGCTGTCAGAGTCCAAAATGTCACTCTTCACGGAACTGATTTCCTCATGCTTATTGCAAGCCGCCCCGACAACAGAGACCTTGGACCCTTCACCTTCCGAAGAAACTGAGTCAACAGCAAGAGGCGGCTTCTGCGGTTCTGGTGATGATGATGATGGTTCCTGCAATCCATTTGTTTCAGTACACTCAGCCTGTAACTTCAAGTGGTCGTTCCCCCCTTGTTTCTCTCTCATAACCACCTTCTCCGTGAGGTTCGCCACCTGAATTGAAACATCACGATCACAAATTAACATCTACTTTTACAACCATATGTGATCAACTTTGTAGACTCGTGGTAACACAAAAGGGAAATGCTTGACGGCCATCAGATAACATGAAAGAATTTTGTGACACAGATTATATGATAAAATATTATCAGAGAACTTTAAATTTCAAATACTGTGTCAGCACGGCCGCAATTGCCACTGCAATATGGGTGTGGATGGCAATTGCGATTGCAAACCGCAATTTAAAACCATGCTGCTGGTATTGGCCGGATCAATCTATTATAATAGATTGCAATCCAAGACTTTACTTAAAAGAAACAAGTGTCTAGATTATAGTAGGCAAATCTAATGAAGTTTAGGTGGCATTATTAGTTGAATTTATACCTCAGCTTTCAATCTATCTTTCTCCTTGAGGAGGTTGTCGTAGTTGGCCTTGAGGCTGTCAAAGCTAGCCTGGAGGGAGTCGTAATCCTTCTCGAGCTGCTTGGTCTTCCACCGTGCACGGCGGTTCTGGAACCATATGGCGACTTGGCGTGGCTGCAAGCCGAGGTCCTTGGCGAGCTTGGTCTTCCTCTCCGGTTCAAGCTTGTTCTCTTCCTCGAAGCTCTTCTCCAGAAACTGGACTTGCTCCGCGGAGAGGCGCCGCTTCTTCTCCGGCTGATGGAAGTAATCGTCCATGCCGTCATCGCAGTTCTCGTCGGGGTCGTACGCGCGGAAGAAGGACCCGTTACACCCCTTCCCTCCTCGAACAT
>JAVHNL010000323.1:0-50000 GCA_031216105.1 Dalbergia cultrata | reverse complement strand
CACAAGAATATGTTAGGTTCGGAGATACTAGCTTGAAATGGAAAAAGGATTCAACCTTTGCCCGAATCTCCTTGGCTCTATCAGCCCAATGAACGGTGTTCTGTGTTTCGCCAAATGAGAGGTTGCTGGGGCTTATGTTTGCAATCATGACAGTGTTACAAGTTCCTCCTAGTGAGTCCTTGAGAAGTTGAGTGAGTTTTGAGTTTCGATATGGTATGTGTTTCTTGCCTTCTACAAGAGCATTTATGCAGCTGCTTAGTGCAAGCAGAGACCGGTTTATGTTCGCACCCTCAAGAGACCTAAGCGTTCTTTGATCCGTGGCAAGAGCTCTCTCTGACCCTGCAAGATCAATCAATGAGAGCTTGCCCACACGGTTAACAATATTCATTGCAGCATCTCTAACTCGGTATTCAATCACAACCTAGACGTAACAAAATAAGGTGGATTTGGTTAGTAAGAACTTTAATCCTTGGCAAATCACAATGCAATATTTAATTGATCCTTCACTTTTAATTCAAAAAAGCGTTATGTTACCTGCAAAATTGCATGAGAACGTGAGGATGTTTCATTAACACGAGTTGGTTCTGTGGTTCTGTTCTGATTTCCTTGTTGAAGCAGTGCCATCACCTGAACCAACCAGAGAAAACAAAAGGAAGCAAAAAATGCTAAATGAGGTTCAGATGCGAAACAAATGTATACATCATAATTTTGTATAAGGGATCGGAACATTACTTCATCTGTAGAATAAGCTCTATATTGTGTAAGACCTGCTGCCAAAATCCCCTATAGCATAGTTGGACAATGTCACATCAGATATCATTCAAGTGTAGACGTTGAAATATAAGGTAAAATCATTCTTGAAATGCTTATATTAGGAGATTAAACTGTATCCAGAATTACATTATCTCAACATAATCAGTGACACTGGTAGCAAGCAATACCACAAACAATGGCATTAATTAAACACATCAACACTGCTTCCAGGACCTACTATCCCAAAACATAATTACTCCACATCACCTCTCAGCACACACTAACTATAAACCTTCGGTAGTCTTTTGTTGAATACTTAAGAAGTTTCTAGTTTGCAAGTGAAGAAACTAGACCTGTTTATCTTCTCTAAGTACCAGAGGCCTTCCAGGGGAAAGCAAATCCCTGACCGTTTCGTTGTAAACCTCGAGATAGGACAGATGAACCACATGGTTCCCATCACAACTTCTCTGCCTGATTTTGCTGAAAAGGTCCTTGATTGCCAAAACCATCACCCCTGGATTATCCACTGTGCCAAGCATTGTATAGGTTTTTCCAGCTCCTGTGGCACCATAACAGAAAACTGACCCATTCCTCCCTTGCAGAACTGCTTCCACAAGTTCTGATGTCCTGAAAATGCAAAGTCAATTTACAACCCCTCCAGCATATACAAATTTACTGTTAGAGCAGCAAGATTCTTGAATGCATGCTGAATAATATTAAGCATGAAAATTGTATAGGCTCCGTTATCTACAATGTTTTGAATCACTTCATATATGGGGAAACAAATTGTGGTCATGTCATATGGCTATGTCATCCTTCCAAAATTTCTATACTGCCAGCATTTTAGGGACTGCATAGTTTTATTATATTTTTTTTTGGTAAATCCATGGTATCCTCAGCAGGAATCATTGTCCAATCCCCTCGATGTGTAAAGCTCATAAACGTGAATTTTATCTCTAGCCACGAGACTCTCATCGTACACATGCTCGGAGTCAAAAGCCCAGCTAGCTACCAATTATGCTAGGGCTCGTAGATAGAGTCTCTTTAGTTTTAGAAAACAGCTTTCGGCCTTCATTTCAATATGTTTCCTATTTTTGGAAATTTGTAAAAGAAATAGTTTACGAATATAGGATTTCATTTATGTTTTCCCAGAGTTTGGCCTGAGGTTTTTCAAAAGGTTTTAGACTTAGCATGTTGGGAGCGGACTTTAATCAGGGCATAATGGCTTCAAACAACACACAGCACCACATAAGAAAATCGAACTTTATAAACTGGCATCAATAACAGTCCTTACCATAAAACCGTTGATTCCAATTCTAACACAAACCATCCAATTATTGACATTCCCAAAAAAAAAAAAAACCAAAAGAGAAATCAAATCAAATTAAGAAAACTCACGTAGTGGAATAAACTTCCTGCTGAGTAGCCGAATCAGGAAACGCAGCATCAAAAGTGAAATGCCTCCCTCGAATCCTATTCAATCTCAGGTAATCGTTCTCGTTCGCAAACTCCGATAGATAAACGTCACGGCGGTTAACGATCCTAACGCAGCACCTCGAACCCGCTTCCTTCTCCTTCTTGTTCATAGGCCTCAGCCTCACAAACACCATGATTCTGCTCCCAACCTTCCCCTGCTTCTCCGAACCACCACCCTCAACCCTCTCCGCAACCGCCCCCATCGACAGCTTCCGAGCCACAGCGTTCGAAACCGAACCTGAATCCGAACCTGAACCGGAAATCGCTGCTGCTGTTGTTGTTGTATTGGCTCTTCTTGGATACGAAAACCCGATGATTCGATCAGCACCAATAACAAGGTTTTCCTTTGCATCATCATTGTCATCATGAGAAGAATGTGGTGGTGGTGGCGGTGGTTGAGGCAGCACGAACGTTCTTGTAACGGTGGAGTTTGGGAATTTGGGCATCGTGTTCTCTCTCATGATTACGGTCTCTGTTCTCCTCTGTTCTGCTTTTTGGCTCTGTTCTTGTTTCAAAGAAGGGTTCTTGAGAGCGTGAGAGGCTTGCTTCTGCTGCTCGTACAAGAGTGTGAGTGCTCTCAGCTTCTCCTTGAGGCCGTGGTGAGGGTTCCTCAGACGCTGCATTGTCCTGTCCGGTTCGTCCTGAACCGGGTTCGGTGTCATCTGAGACCGTGTTGAAACCGGCATTTTTTTTTTTTTGGGTGAGAGATTATTATTGTTTTTGATGGTGTGTGGACATGCCCAGAAGATTTGGAGATCGACCCAGACGAAGGTTTTGGTCGGTGATCCAGAAAGTTGGAAACTTTACGGGGAAGAACAAGAGGGGTGAAGTGAAGCTCAACAGTGTGCAGCTAGCAGAGGAAGAAGAAAGTCTGAAAGAGTGTTACTGTTTGTGTGTGTGTGTTTGATTTGGAATTTGATTTGGGTGAATCTGAGACGTTGGTTTAGGAGGGAAATCGACGACTACTGGTTAAACTGGGTTGCTCGGTTTCTTTGGAAGTGATTTGAATTTGATATTGGAACTCAGGTTTTTACACGCTTCGGTCTCGTGGTTAACCATTTGAGTTGCTTGCCTTTTTAGTTTTTACTACTGGTTTAGGAGTGGAAGTAGTGAAATCGAGGTGGTGTTTTCTTTGGATGTGAAAATTTGAATGGTTTGGTGAGTAACGGTCAAATGTCAGCACGCACAAACGGCTTGGGTGGTGGTCCCAGTTTTTTTTTTTTTTTTTTTTTGTAATGCACGGGAATCTCATCTTTGGCGTAAATGAGGAATTTAATATAGATAACATGGCTTTCTTTTTCATTTTTTTTCAATTAATATAGAAAGATATAATAATTAAAGAAAATAAAGTGAGTAAATGAGGTGGGTGTTATATGGTAGGACTAGGGTGCATGATAAGAGGAACTAATGAAATCCTTAAGCAAAACATAAACACTTATTTGCGGTCGTAAAAATGGGCAAAACTTAGGAGTCTTAGACAACTGTGCTACTAGTATCACCAGAAAAGTTCTTGTATAGGTGCAATTTAAGAACTTATTCTTAGACATACCTAAAAAAAAATTAACAAGACTGGCTTTTATTGTGAGTATATATAAATGTAATGTGTTAAATTTATGTAAGTCTGTCGAAACATTGAACTTTGTTTTGCATTGAACCCAACTACTCATCAGAGGAGTGCACTTTGTGTGCCAACAAAACCATTCTGCATACATGCCAATTACTGCACTAACATGTTGTGCCTAATTAGTTTAGCCCCACTCCCACCAAACGCTAGCGAAAAGTCTAATCCTGTTAGCAATAAAGCATGAATCAAGACACACCTAACTGGTAGCGTTTTCAGCCTTCTTCCTCATATGACCCAACTTAGCGAAAATCATGAGGTACCATAGTTGTTTAACGAAGAGTAATATTACAAGAATAATAAAATTGTACAACAAATGCACACCACATATCTTATCATTATTATGTATGATGATTCAATGAGATAAGTGAAGAGTGTGTGATATGCGTTTATTGTGTAAATTTATTGTTTGTATAATATTACTCTTTAACAAATTTGTCTTGTTTTCTTTTAGTTTATGTTTGTAACTTCATCCTCTACACAAGGAAGCTCACCCGATAATCACATTTTTTATCTCTCTCTTCCCCCTCTTTCACATATCTTAATATTGTACCCTATTGTGTTTAACAAATGTGTTATTGAACTTTGAAGGCAAGCAACACACGTGATTACATTATTAATTAAACATCTCACCGTGTACAGTGCGGGAAAATTCTTGCATACACATAAATCCACTCGCAAGGTCCTTTTGGAAGGAGGCAAAAAAAGCCTTAAGGCAAGAATTTTGTCGTCGAGTGCATGTTCAAAAATTGTTTTCAACTGAGGGAAGAGGCATCATGAAAGATTATCAACGAATACCAACTAGTACTCTTATCCCATGCTTACACGGATTATATAAATAAAATGTTTAAAATAATAATTTTCGTTCACTAAATAAATAATTAATATATATTCCAATTGTTTAGATTTTTAAAGAATTAATTAGAATATTTTCATTAAATATTTGATTAAAAGTTTTATTTAACACAAAATAAATATAGTTATAATACTTTAAAGTATATATAATAACAAGGCTTATATTTAACAGTTAATAATAATAATTATTTGGATGCATTTTTAAGCGAATAAATCACCATTTTGACCCTTAAAAGACCAATGTGGTTACAAATTTATCGCTAAAAGATGATCTAGTAGTTTATGGTACCCAAGCAATAATCGTTTCTATTGTTGCTAAAGAGTTTTGTTAATTTAGACACAAAATATTTTAGCGACTAATTTGTTAGCACATAATCTTTCAGGGGCTAATTTGTCAATTTATTGATTTTTTGGGACTAATTTATTAGCATATCATGAGCTAATAATACATTTTTTTAGGACTAGTTTGTCAGCATATTGGTCTTTTGGGAGTTAAAATAGTAATTCTCCCCTTGAAAGATATGAAAAATATTCTCTACTTTTTGTTCTGAAAAACCGCTTTGAACTACGTCTTAATTAATTTTTGACAACATTTTTCTTAAGAACATTGGTAAAGTAAGACATCGACTCATCATGTTATATTATATATATTTATAAAAGTAATATTTTAACATATGATATCCTAATATTAAAAATGAGCACATTTAAATTTAATTAAACAATTGTAGAAGAAGAAAATTAAGAAAGACATAAATGAGTGGAATAAAAAATAAAATATATGAACTGGAGAGGAATATCTAAAGGGGAGAACACAAATGTAAGAAATGACAGATTAAAAACTAATCATGACTTCAAAATATTTTAAAAAAAATTAGACTAGTAAAATACAAATGAGCGATAATAGTGAAGAACTTTTATATTAAACTGAAGATAAACCTCCTAGGAATGAGTGAAGGGTTTAGATAATATACATGAGACTATAGATTCAAACTTCGTTATCGTTAGTATACCAAAAAAAATTAAAGATTATAGATAAATTATACTCCCTCTATTTCTTAATAATAGTGTAGTGGGGAACTGTGACAATTTGGTATATGAAAAAGTTGACATACTGACAATATAAAAAAACTTTACACTGTCAATTAATTATGTACTTCTATTTATTGTAATAATTTTTAATTAATAGATAATTGAGTCAAATACTTTTACTGATATGATAACACATAATATATTTCTATATAAAATTATTTTACGATATATTCTACTTAAACTCTAAAAAAAATTATGAATGATATATGAATTGTAAAACACATGTATGCTACCATGTGTTAATTGAGTGAGACCTGTGACGACATAATAAACAATGACGCCCTCAAAAAATAATTATTGTGCAAATGATACAGGACTATTGATCTTATAATTTTCTTTTGGGTCAGATTATAATTTTCTTGTTATGAATATTTTTGCTATGATCAAGTAATATTTCGTTTGAGGGGACGCATTTGATCTGCTGAATAATGATAATACTTAAATTGATTATTTGAGCATCCATCGATTGGTTCTCTGGTGGGCCTTTTCTCTGGTGGGCCTTAATTGCCAAACAAATGCTTAAGAGGCTATTATTCTCTATAATTTTCCTTTCGGCTCACGAGAAGAACGCACGGCAACGAAATGCAATGGGGCCAACATTGTTGTTGACTGCTATAAATATATTTGTGAAATTGATTGGTTTTCCCTCTTCTCCCTTCCAGTGTTATTGCATTTGGCTGCTGATGTGAAGTGAGTGGAATATAATTAAGCACAGTGCTTATGATGAAGGTTGTGACCAAATTCAGGTAATGACCTGAACTAGTGCAACAAGATTATGAGAATTTTCGTGTTCATCTAATGGGGTATTTCTTCATTATTATGTTTCCTTTTTATTGTTTTTCCCCTAGTTGCTCTAGTGTCCTGCTAAATAATGTCCCCTTTCAAGTCATTGTAATGAGTATCAATGATTGAAGATGAACCATTAAAATGTGTAAATGTCCCTGCCATATACTAATATTTTCCATAGTGGAAGTATCTTTTCTGCCATTTTCTAGTTGCTTCTTTACATTTTAGATTTTCATTATGAGAAAAAGAGGGCTTTGAGATATAAAAAAAAAAATAATAATAATAATAAGCATGAATATTATTCTTAATTCAACGAGTTTAGTAAAATTTTTTTTTTAAAAAAAAAAACAGAAACAAATGGATGCACTTTGTGTTAATTTTGGAAGCACTTCAATTTTCTATTTTTTTTCAATCCGCAAAAAAAAAAAGAAAAAGGAAATATTATGATGAGCATATCGAGTAAAAATATATGCATATTAATTAACCTCTCAAAACACATGACTAAGATGCACTTACGTTACTCAAAACATTCTTAGGTGCTTTTTGAGTACAATAAAGTATTTGTTTTGTTTCATTTATTGCTAATTATGGCTTGTTGGTAAGAAATTCCTTGATAGCCATGATTAAAAATCCACAAGAATGAATTCACAACAAATAGTAGTAGGAGAACACAAGGAGAATCCATTTTTATCTTCAATCTCCCCGAACCAAGGGAGTAAGCTAATTTCAATCCAATATTAACACCTCACATTTTAACCATAGTGATAGTAGTGTTACCTAGAGAAGCGTTTGAAGCCAGCCAATGCCAGCTGATATAGAAAGCACGGAAACTTATGATAAGGTCTCCATTGCACAAGAAATGTCTTTGGAAAGGCGAAAAATACTGAATGATTGATCATCATAAGAGCAATATCTGCGATTCTCAAAAATCAATTCATTTCGAGCACGCGACAAAGGATGACAAATTACCACAAAAAGGAGGGGCCAACAATACCGTGCATTCACATCCTTTGGATTTTTTTTTATCTTTTAAATTTTATGCACTGTTATCCGACAATAATTCATTAAATTGTCATGTAGTCTTTTTATTATCTGAATTTAAACAATTAACTTTGACTAAATGATAGTTTCTTAAATATTATTTTATATGATCATCAAAGTATAAAAATTAAACTTTTAAAAACATAATAACAGAGGAGAGGAAATTTTTTGCGGGGTGAGGGTGATGATCAAAGGGTGCAGTAAATACGAGAGTAGATCTGCCGAAATCCAACGTTTCACATTCATAAGATAACTACCAAGCCCAACTGAAGACCCAACCAAAAACCCATTGTATCCATATCGTCTTTACCCAGTTAGTGGCCCACTTGTCACTTCATTCAATTCCCGTATACTAAAAAATGAAACAATAGGCTTGATCCGTTTTGCTTTTGGTCCCATGCCAACCCATAAGCTCAGACCAAAAGAAAGGATGATTAAAACCAAAAGTCAAAACTTGGGGTGTGGTTGAGCGGTAGGGGCTCGTTCATCCTTAACTAAAGGTCAGGGATTCGATCCCTGCCTTTGGGAATGGAAAAGCCTCCCCGAGCCAGCTATCCCACCCTTGAGGTGCCCATGGCCAGCGAAGGATTAGTCGATTGTCGACGGTGGAATCATGGGAGACCAAAAAAAAAAAAAAGGCCAAACTTGGGATAGTTGGCTTGGGAAAGCTTTTCCATTCCCAAAGGTAAGGATAGAACCCCTGACCTTTGTTTAAGGGTGAACAAGCCCCTACCGCTTTGTTTAAGGGTGACTATTTACTTTTCCAATTCTAATATAATAATCTATTAGAAATCAAGAGGTCTATACAATTGATAGTTAATTATGTTCTTTAATAGTTGGTTATGAGTTTAATTTTTGACGTTATATATGAAAATAGTTTCATGATCAAGTAAAATCTATATCTATAAGTTTTATTTTTTGAGAAGATGAGTTACTGATTATACCATCAATACTTTATCTTTTTGAGACTAATGTGCATATGGTTTTTTATGTTATCGGAATTAACGTGGTTGACGTGAAATTTAAAGATTAATATTTATTTATATATATCTTAAGAATTATAGTATTAAAATAAAAACATTTCGTGAAACGAAGTGAAAACTTTCTTAGAAAAAAAATCGTCAAAAAAAAAAAAGCTGAAGAAAAAGAAAACAGAATAACAATAATAATAATAAAACCGCCGCAGCATTCTTCCACTTGGGGTTTAACCTAGCCTAGCTTGAGAGGAAACGAAGGAGGTAGTTGGACTTTGGGCTGAGCTTGTGCAAACTCTACTACCCCACTACTGCTCATGCCAGAACCAGAAAACAATCTTCAATCCTAACAATCTTCAATCCTCGCCTATGGACGAAACCAATACGAAGAAGATGAATAATAAGAAGCAGCAAAGTAAAAAACGACCTCGGAATCCCGAACCTCAACAACACGACGATGATGCAGAACCCGTCGAAAACACGAATAAGAAGAACAAGAACAAGAAGAAGGAGAAGGAGGAGAAGGAATTGAACAGCGTAGAAGAAGAAACCGAAGTTTTTGACAAGGCTGAAATCGACGAAGCTGAAGTAGAGGAAGAAGAACAGAAAAATGCGAAGAAGAAGAAGAAGGGTGGTGGAGGTTCCGGCGGAATCATGAGCAGCGAGTCATTCTCTTCTCTAGGTTTATCGGAACCCACGGCTAAGGCCATTGCGGACATGGGTTTCGAGTACATGACTCAGATTCAAGCGAGGGCCATTCCGCCGCTTCTCATTGGAAAAGACGTTCTCGGTGCCGCAAGGACAGGTTCTGGAAAAACCCTAGCATTCTTGATCCCCGCTGTGGAGCTCCTTTACAACGTTCAATTCACCCCTCGCAACGGTGCTGGTGTTGTCGTCATATGCCCCACCAGAGAACTCGCAATTCAGGTTTGTATGTATTAGGAGTTAGTCAATAAGTTAGTTATGTCAGTTGAAATCTATGTTGCACGGATTCTGTTACGATTATTTGGTACAACAGGAGTGATAGGTGGGGATATGATATAAATCAAATTAAAAACATGCGAAATATAATCAAAAGTATCTAAAGGCATCTGACATTGACTATTTTGAGATATCCGTGCATCTTGAAAGTTAGTTAGAAAGTCAGTTATGTTAGGTATGGAAGTTTTGTAACTTTTTGTGCTTGTAGTTGGAAGTCCTCAATTTTTTCTTTATCTTGATATTTATTATTTATGATTTACGGTTTTGTTGTTTGTTTCTAGACGCATGCTGTGGCCAAGGAGCTTCTCAAGTATCATTCGCAGACTCTTGGGTTGGTTATTGGAGGCTCGACTAGGAAACTTGAAGCTGAGCGCATTGCTAAAGGGGTGAATCTGTTGGTGGCAACACCTGGTCGTCTTCTGGATCATCTTCAGAATACGAAGGGGTTCATATATAAAAACTTGAAGGTAAATTGTGGTTCTTCATGTTATTGTTTCTCTGTTTTGCTTCATTACAATGTAGATGTGTTTTGTTACCGATAGTCTAATACTGAGAAACCATGCTAGTATATATTTATCATGCCTTTAGGTGATTTTAAATTTGTAATGAATTTTGAGTGTTTTATGCCCGTTATTAATCTGAGAATTTGTGGTATACTAAATATTGGCCTTTATTAGGGTCCTCTCTACTGAATAGCATTTGTATAAAGTCCCTTTCGTGTATGGTTTTTAATTGGAAGTTTTGTCATCATGTAGTTTGGCTTATATTTGTGTTTACCTTCCAATTGTATCTCTGTGTCCCTACTTTTGCTGCGTGTTCTTGTCACCTGCTCAGTTTGGTGTGGTGTTGTTCTGGGGAAAACCCAAAAAATCCAGAGTGTAGTAAAGCCAGCTTTGTTTCTGAGTTTGAATGACTATTTAGTACTGAAATATTATGATAAACTCTAGTGTTAGAGGCTTTTCTCTATTTTCTATTTTGAACTGACGGCTCTCGACTTAGGTTCTGTCTGTCTGATATGTCTGGAATATTAGTAGATGCATGCATCTGTAAGTGCAAATTCTGGCTATTCCCTTACTTTGAAATCTTGCATGATTTGGCAGTGCCTCATGATCGATGAAGCTGACAGGATATTGGAAGCTAACTTTGAGGAGGAAATGAAGCAGATTATTAAGATCCTTCCAAAGGTATCTGCTTTGCTCTTTGTTTATCTTTTATCTTTCCACCTTTCAATCATGCATGGTGCTGTGAATCTTGAAATTGCTTGGTATTCATCCCATTTTCTTCACGTGGATTGGATTACTGACCTGGTCCTGGAGAACATCTAACTAAAAAGGACTTCGGGGATTGAAATTTTATCAGTATTACTATAAACTATTGAGGAAAAATAAATTTATGAATTCTGCATAAGAGTCTGTTGACTTTGAATGTCAGCAGCTGCTTGTGGTTAACTTGTTAAGTTCCAAGAAATACTCGTTTTCTTCCTGAGCAAATAAATTGTAATTGTTCCTGATAGTCATATGTGGTTGAGTACCAAACTACCAACACCTCTTGTAAAGGTTCCATATGTGTTTGGTCATCTGGCTCTAATGTTTTATGCATGGGCTAAGGTTGTTGGGCTGAGATATCACTGCTATAGTTCTCATTTATTGTTGCTTTGTATCCATTGATGCTTATTAAAGGTTACATATATAATGTGGTTCTAACATATCTGTGGCTTTGGCTAATTGATCGTTTCTCATCAAACAGAATAGGCAAACAGCTTTATTTTCAGCTACACAAACGAAGAAGGTTTGTTCTTCATTTTCCATTCTTCATTATGTTCTTTACCTTTTAACAAATTCTAATTTCAGAGGATTTTTGCTACCAACTTTTATATGTGGGAAAGCATAGTGATTGCTTAGTGCCTTTTGGCTTTAACAATATTGCCCCTTAAATTACAGGTTGAAGATCTTGCTCGCTTGTCATTTCAGACCCCTCCTATTTATATTGATGTAGATGACGGGAGAAACAAGGTGATGTGTCCCAACTTAATTATAATCTTTTAACTTTTTTTTGTCATCAGCATCATTATGGTGCCTGACAAGATCCTCATCAATGTAGGTCACAAATGAAGGATTGCTGCAGGGTTATGTTGTTGTTCCCTGTGCCAAGCGATTTATTGTTCTGTATTCTTTCTTGAAGAGACATCAGTCAAAAAAAGTGATGGTCTTTTTCTCTTCATGCAACTCTGTCAAATTCCACACTGACATTCTTAATCTCATTCATTTGAATTGCTCAAGTATTCATGGAAAGCAAAAGCAGCAGACCCGCACAACTACCTTCTTCGACTTCTGCAAAGCAGAAAAGGGGATTTTGCTCTGTACTGATGTTGCTGCTCGTGGACTTGACATACCCGCTGTGGTATGTTCATTTTTCTTACCCAATTACTTTCTGGATGGAAAAGATATGATTCCCTTGTATTTGAACTTTTAAGTTTTTCCCCAACTCTTAATTTTCTGCCACCTTTTTCGTGTTTTAGGACTGGATTGTGCAGTATGATCCACCAGATGAACCAAAGGTGATTTCCAGTCCTTTATTGACAGATTATTATCATTTATCATTTGTTTCATAGCATTCTTATATGCTGATGTAAAGTATAACACATGTTTTGTACTGCTACCAGGAATATATCCATAGGGTTGGTAGAACAGCTCGTGGGGAAGGTGGAAAGGGAAATGCGCTGCTTTTCCTGATTCCTGAAGAATTACAATTTCTTCGCTATCTGAAGGTCAGTTTCTCTCTCCTGGTAACAGAATGGGATAGGAATCATGCTGATGCTGTATGCATCTACTTTCTACAAGAAAGTAGGGTTCTAAAATAAATTACTCGAGGAAACCTTATGAGTATTATGCCTACGATTAACATAAGCAAGAGGCAATGGTTGCTAGTTCCCTCCAGGACTCTACCCTATTCTTCTAACAAATTGTTCTTACCTTGTCCCAAAACGTAAATTTTATATCTATGGTTAATTTCAGGCAGCTAAGGTCCCCGTAAAAGAGTATGCATATGATGAAAAGAAGGTGGCAAATGTACAGTCTCATCTGGTACATTCTTTCTTCCTCTTGTTTTAATTAAAATTTTGTTTAATATAGTACCCCAACTGCAGCTCATCTTACAAAATGCCATCTGTTGTGTGCAGGAGAATTTGGTAGTCAACAATTTCTTTTTGAATAAGATGGCTAAAGAAGCTTATAGATCATATCTATTAGCATACAATTCACATTCTATGAAGGATATATTCAATGTTCACCGCCTGGATTTGCAGGTGCGGCTTTCACCTGTTCTTTTTATGATTATTTTCCGGATTTCTAAAACTACATGAATATCTATGATTAGAAAAATACAGTCTCTAAATTGATCTACTCGAGTTTTTTTGCATATACACTAATACCATTCCTGAAATTTTAAATCCTCTGCCACCGGTAATTCTTTTCCTTTCATTTTTGATAAATAAATACATTATAGGGTCTAACTGAAATGATTCATTAAGAAGAATAAATTACTGGAACAAAAGTAATCAAATTGGCAACATAAAGATTAAAGGAGGATTATTATGGGTGAATTCCTTGTTGAAGTCTTGAAGGGTGCTTCATACTATGTTTTTTGACATTTGCAGGTAAAGTCCGTCACGAAGAGGGTAGTGGCGAGTTTTCTTTTCTTAATGTCTAGACAGGAGACTGGACAAGGGTTCAGATCCCAAAAAATGATTATAATATTGATCGATCCTCTTAATTTGAAAAAAAAAAAAAAATTTAATGTTACTGTTACCCTTTCCTTGCATCTCTTAATTGTTAAACACATACAAGGGGAATAGGGAGTGTAGTCTTGATTTAATAGGAGCACTCAGTAAATTCAATTAATTCTTGATATTTATAAAAAGTTGTGTTGTGTATACTCTTGTGCATTGAATGTTAGTAACTTAGTATTGTAATGGAAATAATCATTGATATACTGAGTACTAAGATGAGTTAGTGGTAGATAAACATCATAGTTATTGTATTGTCTAACTGAACCTATATTCAAATTATTTGACTAGTAAATCACATTGAATATATAGCATGCAATATCATAAGAGTAATTTACATTCATCTTCTCCTTGAGGTTTATTATAATTACACTTGGCATCCCGCTGTTTTGCAAAACTCTCACCGACCTCCCCTGAAATTCACTAAATTACACCAACCTCCTCTGCAGATACTAGTTTGTTAATTTAAATTATAAAGAAAGATAGTATGTGATATATACAAAATTATTAATGACAAAATTATAATATTTTGACAATATTTGACACATTTTAACTAAAATACCTCTTTTTTTTTCACAAGTTAATAATTATAAGTTTCATTTTCATGTGTTAAAAAAGTTTTTTATTCAATTAATGTATTAATTATTGTTAAAATATTATAATTTTATCATTAATAATTATGCATACTTCCCATATTATCTTTTTTTTTTCGGTCACTTAAATTAACGAATTAGTATTCATAGGGGAAGTCAGTATAATTTTAGAGAATCTTATGGGAGGTTATTAATAGTTTTGCGAATTAGAAGGGTGCTGAAAGCAATCACACTAAAACTTGATGCAATTTTCTCTCATCATAATACTAATTGCTGTACTTTGGCACAGGCTGTTGCTGCTTCTTTCTGTTTTTCAAACCCACCAAATGTGAGTCTGAACATAAACAGCAGCAAGCAAAGGAAGAAAATGCGTAAGGTTGATGGAAGCAGGCATGGATTCAGCGATAGCAATCCTTATGGAAAGAGAAATGCTGATGATAACCGGCAATTTGTGAGGCATTAGCAGCAGATGGATGCGCCACTGCTTTGTACAATGGTGGTTGTTTCTTCCCACACATGCGAGAAGTTTTGGTAGGACCCCAGATGGATTTTTTGGTACCTTAGTCAACTTAATCGAAGAGCATTGGATTATCCAAGACATCACAATTTTTTATTCAACTGGAAATGTGTGGGCGCATTCTTGAACTGTAATATTCGACATGATATTGGTTTCCATCATGTTTCCAGTTTGTAAGTTATATCATTTACTTTGATAAGCCGCTAATGAAAAGCAATAGCAATACTAATCCGAGTTCAACTGATCAAATTTTATGCTTATTATTATACATGTATTTTATTGATTGATGGTAATAATTTTTGTACAAAATTCTTTTTTGGGTTTCAACAGTGCTATATGGCATGAAATCACTTTCGTGCAAAATTTAACAATTGGTTTAAAATCATGTTTTACTATTTTTATTTTATTTTATTTTTTATCGATTTGGGAGTGCGAAGAACCAAGGTGTTCTTAATCTTAAAAAAAAAAATGAAAGAAAACTCACTCGACCTCCATAATTAGCTGTTTATAGTCTTTTTTCTTTGGCCATGATTTTGAAATGTTGGTTCCATTGGTGTGTGTCATTGGACTTGACACCTTCCACAACCAAAAGATTATCATTGATCTACCACAAAATCAGGGAATATGATTTCCTCGTAACGGTTTCTTTCATCAAAATCGGAATCATCATTACGATTTGGAAAAAGATGTACAGTGCGAAAATCTATGGTGCTGAATATCTTATGAGCAGTACTATGAAACATATGTGAATCAGTGATTGGTGCAGCGCTCGATTGAAGAATAAACATCATTCTGAAAAATAAAAGACATAAAAAAGAAATATCAGACAGAACATCTCATGATTACACATGAGTGCTTATTTTCTTTTATAAAATTTTAAATAGTTGATTTTTCAATCTATAATTTATACTATATATAATCTTTATTCCCATACCTACTCCATCCCCACACCTAAAAACTAAATATCATGAAATGCAATTCCTACTAAATGTAAATCACAATGTCTCCTAAAAGAAAGTCACTATTCACCAACAACTCAAGAAAGAAATGATGTCATGATGACATCAACGAGCAACGGAGTCCAACCTCTCCAACAACCTAACTATGACCAAAACACTACAATTAACAACAAAAGCACCTAGAAACACATAAACCTGCGGTCTGATGAGACGAGAATTAACATAATCAATCAAGCATAAAGCAAGCCAAAGAATAACACAACAAAAAGCAGTGCCGAGGTGGTTGTTGTTGTTATGCTCCTAGGACTCATTTCATGAGCAGCTCCACTTTTAGGCTTGGGTTGAGTTGCATTGACATTCTCGGATTGCGGTGCGGGTGCTGGGGGCACGTGAACGTCCAAGACCTTAATGATCATCTTCTGGCCTCTGGCACAGTGGCCACTAACCCCGCTGATGAAGTAGAACATGCCCGGCCGGTCAAATTTGAAGACCGTGTCACCGTTGTTTGAGAAGAAGAGTGGGCGTGAGGATCTGCACCTTTCGTATTCTTCTTCAGTCACCACCATAACCGAGTCTTTCTCGTACTTGAAACCTATATGTATGTAGTATAGGAAACAATCACAAATGGAACAACAACAAAAAATGAATATAATAAATACAAAAAATACTTCGTGTTATATATATGTTTCTTTGGACGTGCAATTGGAGTGTATAAAAATGAATATGGCTATTAAAGTGCATTGCATACTCTAGAAGAGTCAAATTTATAAGATTAATGTTTCCTTTTTTATTGCATGTAGTTTTTCTTTTGTTGTAATTTTAAGTAAAATGTAATGATGAAAAAATATTTATCTTGCTCTTTAAATAAGTTACTCTTCTCACTTTATATGTTCTATTATTTTTAAAGATAATAAGAAGCAAAATAATGATTTGATTTTGTATTAATTCCCCACTAACGGGATTACAATTAATAAAAAAAAACATAGATCAAGTTTCTTATATTCATCATTACATCCATTTTTTAAATCAAAACATGACAAATATTTTGAGAAAAAGTGTATACTTTTAAATTTTAAATTACTCATTCTAAGAAAAGTATATAAATATTATTATTTAGTTGAAATGGACGTGAAGAATTTGATGCTAGTCTTTGTCCTTATAATTTTACACTTTTTGTGACCGAGAGTTTTCCTTCCTGTGCAATCACAAGCATAGTTAGTCATGCTCTCATAACAGGCACTTCAACCTACCTCCATAGATGAATAATCCATCTTAACAATTTATTTTCCTCATAAAACCTATTGATTTCATTTGAGATAAATAAATTGATATCAAAATATGTAAAAAAATTTTAAAAAATAATGTGGACTGATGATCAGGTTATTAGGTCAATCAGCTAGTTATATGCGTTAAGTTTCTTAAGTGGGTAAGAAAAGATACTTACGAAGAGTGTCACCGACTTTGAACCTGTTTTGGGAAGCCCACTGATTGTACATCTGATCATTGTCCCTTGACTTGGGGACAATCCACCCACCATGACCTCCAACTTCAAACTCAGTACAATTCACAAGCCATACATTTGATCCACAAACAAGAAAAATCAATGAAAGGATAATTGAGTATGAGCCTTTGAGCAAGGGAGTGGCCATATTTCTGGATTTTGGTCTACAAGGGAGCTCCTTAATTTGTGTGTGCCAGGGAGAGGAATGAGTTGTGTGTGATAATTTTTTTGAGATGGGGTTGTTTAAATTGGACTTAAAAAGAGACTTGAAGTTGAGAATGTTAAGTTTGTTAACGAGGAAGAGGGAGAGTAATCAGGAGCATTTTTTGGAGGTCATGGTATATAATAATAGTTGAAGAAAATGGTCTTGGACTTGGTCTAACTGTTTTTCAAGTGCTGAGGCTGTTGAGTGAAATTAGCTAGTGGAATCTGAGGCTTCCCATTAACTAATTCTAGAAGTCACTTAAAATTATCCATGTCCATGCTATAAACGGCTAATTCATTTTAGTTGAATCCGCAGCCATATGAATATATATATAGAAATCTGATTCTGAACATCATTTAATCAACAAAACGTTGAAGACTGCATGCTTAAATGCTAGATCATACATACAAAAGAGTTAGGATAGGAGTGCTATTAAATTTAAAGCATATTCCGGCTAATGAGTAATTCAAGTACTTAAATTGTGTTCTTTGCTTGTAGCTGTTTCTATGCATTTATCAAGTAACAGCATCTACTATCTAAAATCAAGCTTTGGCAGGTTAATCTATAATTTTATTTGAAGCATGCATGTTTGCTTCTAATCTGATTCTGGCAGTTGCATCTTCTTCATTTTCACGTGTTTTCCAACAGTGAATAATAAAAATACTGTGTTCACTTTACCAAAACAAGTGCTCAAATAAAATTGTGCGCTGAGAGAAAAGCCCCTCGGGGTAGTGTTCCAAATTCCAATGTGCCAGGGAAGTCAGAGAAAAGTCTGTGCATATGCTGATTAGAGAGCAATGCTTGTACATTTTTCTATGCATCAGAAATCATAAATTAGTCTAGGGCAGGGATGACAAAGTTAGAATGAATAGTTAATGTGGTTACTCCTCTTGAATAATAATAATACATGTGGTGGTATCAGACTTCTCTGAAATGAGCTAAAGTAACCTATTTCACAGTAGGACATTAAGAACTCCATTCGCAATAAAAATCAACCAAAGCCAATTAAAGACACATCTTGAACTTCCCAAAGAGGTTGCCACAAAGGAATCTTCATAACTCCCTTCATTCATCTCCAAATTCTTAACAGTTGAAACCCCCCCAGATTTAGTAATTTCCTGTACACAAGGTTTTACACCATAAGGCATTGAGGGTGCTGGTATGGCAGTGTAGCACAGATAAGCATTATTCCAAGCAGCAAAACGCCTTCCCATTTTCCCATAAAACTTTTCTGAGAATTCAAGCCTCCCTGTCAAGTTGTTTCCATTAACATGAAGAGCTTCAAGACATGGCAAATTTTCCAAACTCTTGGAGAGGCTTCCAGAAAGGTTATTGTTACTAAGGTCCAGAAACCTAAGCCTTTTCATTTCTGCTACGGACTCTGGCACACTCCCTTCCAAACCAATGTTAGAAAGGTCCAAAGTTTCTATGTTTTGGAAACTTCCCCATTTGATTTTCAATAAGTCACCCCCTATTGGGTTGTTAGACAATACCAAATCCTTTAAGGAAACAAGTTCTTTGAGCGTCCCATTCAACAACCCACCTCTTAGTTTGTTATGACTCACATCAAGTAATGTAAGATTCTTTAGCCTTCCTAGCTCCCTTGGCAACACTCCCTCTAGCATATTGTTGCTCAAATCAAGCTTTAAAAGTGAACGCCAAAATCCAACATTTGGTGGCAGTGCTCCTGATAGATTGTTCCTGCTTGCATCAAATATTAAAAGCTCAGAAAACCCTCCATAAGTGACTGGGACCGTACCAACCAAATTATTTCCTGCAAGGACTAGTTGCTTCAATTTGACCAAATTACCAATGCTCGGTGGTAGTTCACCTGTGAGCCCATTTCCTAGAAGCACCAGAGATTGAAGCTTCTTGAGGCTGCCAATTGTGGATGGAATGGTCCCAACAAGGCCAGGGTTTGATCTGAGTATCAAAGATTCTAAACTGTCTGAGAAATTCACCCAGTTTGAAGTGGGGAGTTTAACTGGATTCTTGCTAGGAGAAAGGAAGCAAGTGGATAGTGAGAGGACTTTTAGGTGCTTGAGATTGAATAGCTGTTCAGGGAAGTGAGCATCATTGCTGCATAAGAGAGAGTTGTCAAAAACTGGTCCAAGGTTTACAACAGTTACATACCAGAAGCCATCATCATATTGCTCACAGGAAACTCCCTGCACATCAATATCCAAAATACAAAAAGACCAAAGTTTATCTTAGAGAATAAAAATTATAAGGAATGCAGTCATAGCATTAAATATAACAGTTAAGCATTACACTCTATACTGTTAGTACTGTTCCATTGAAGTTTGGATTGAAATGAAAAGAAAACAACAGTAAAAAAACTATCTTTCTAATCTTTTTGGCTTTGAAAGTTCACAACTTTCAAACCTGTATGGGAGTCCAACCACAAGGATCTGGATAAAGATCTGAACCATTCCACCAGTTTCCTACGAAGCCTTGAATCACAGAGTAGATGATTTGCTGCTCTGTCTTCTCCATTGGGGACAATGGAGGGTCTTGGTCCTCACAAAGACAAAACAAAATCAGGAAGACAAAACAAAGAACATGTAGCAACTTCCCTGATAAAAACCTTGTAGCCATTCTAAGTAGCAATGAAGCCAGAAAAATTTGCTCAGGAAGTTGTGAAGTTTCAAGGATCATAATAAGCAAAAAGAACTCATGGTCATGGTCAATGAGAGGCCATATATGCTATGACATGCAAGAAAAAATAGGGGTCATTAATGGAGTGCTCACTTTTCCTGAAGAGATAAGATACAGTGAGCAGCTCTTGGCCTAAGAGAAGGTTCAAATATGTGCCAAGAATAGAAGAGGATGAAGTATCCAAAAGAAGCCTAGCAATTATATGTTAGTAACAGTTTTCAAGGAAGTAAAGGGTGTCAAACCAATTAATAAAACTGGTGTCAAAAAGTGACTATAAGATGGGAAAGAGTTGCATGGTAGGGATGTATTCAATTAAAAGGGTCGTGACAAAGAAATTCAGCTGTAGTGTTCGGACTAGTGGCTTATGCATATGTGCTTTTCAGTTATGAATGGTCAACTAATTATTGACAATAATTATTTCCAGTCTTTTTCTATGGAGCTATGATCGTAATATCTCGAAATAGGTCAGTAGGGTATTGTTGTGTTGGTTTGATTCGTGGTGTTTTTTTTCAATGAAGACTTAAAATGTATTGTTCAACTATGCTAATTAATTAGTTTGATTTAGATTTCATTAGTCAATATAATCTAGTGAACACTGGATAAATAAAACAGGTGGAAAACTCAATCATAAGAGAAATAAAACAAAGGACAAACATTCCAGGTCCAGCTCAACTTCAATAATATATGGTTTCTTAACTTCTTCTTTATTGAAAGCAGGCAATCTTAACAGTATCCATCGCATTCATAAAAAAGTTATGCAATCACAAGAATTTTATAAAACATATATTTTACAAATGTGAGAGGTGCCATATGGTTAAATAAATGAATCAATTAGTATATTCAAACGGTTGAGGGTTAAATGATTTTATGAGTAAGATGCATGAGTCATATACTCCTAGATAAGACGGAAGAGAAAAACAAAAGCAATGGCGACAAGCATTGCTCTGGTCTAGAAGATACAATACAAACTACAATATACAGAATCTGAAACAATTATGTTGTGTGGGTGGGGTACAGTTAGAGATTGGGGACCATATATAATTTATGTATCTTCTCGGACACTCACATGCATATTTGAAATACATCTATGGAGCAAATCTCATTTATAGTATCAGTTTACTTACTGCAATCTCCTGTTATTAAAGTGTGCCATTGTTATCCTACATTCACTTTAAAAGTTACTAGGGCTGCAATTCAATTATTTATGTAAATTATTCAATTAGGTTCACTTTATAGGGGTTCCAATTTCCAAAGAGGTTTTCAAAGCATTTTGTATGAACAATTTCATTACAATGTTACAATAGGCACATTTTTTCACTTGCACCTTTCTGACATTATAGCTTTTATGGTGGATCTCTTATCTGAGTGTATCAAAATCCCTTATTGTTACCCGTTGGATCAAATTGTCTTATAAAAATTCACTTAATGAATAATACTTGAGAGTTCATGATAAATCTAAAAATAAGATATTCAGATATTCACCTTAAAATTCACCCTCATACATCTCGTTCTATAGTATATAGATAATATTTGTGTCCAAGCTTATGTCGAATTACATGCATGGACATTTTCCTACACTAGAGTAGACAATGAACACATGATCATACTAAGTATTTGAAAACAATCACATCCAAGGCGCAAGGAAAATGTACATGACCCATATTATATATGGAAAACAGCATATATAATTCTTCAGTTCTGTGGGCATGAGGAGTAAATTAAATAATTAAATATAGAGCCAAAATGAGGGCAACTATACTAGTACCAATGCACTAAATCTCGTTGCAACATTAAAATAGGCATCGAAATTAGACGTTATCTTATTGTAGTCCTTTTTAAATTTTATCAATGACAACAACAGTGATGGCTCAATTTTAATTTCTTCCTATTTTGTAGAGACTAGAAAGAGAGCCATTAATTAAAGGGTTGCCGGAACAGTTGATCTGACCTCTAGGGAGTTGTGAAGGAAGAGCAATGAAATGGCTATGGGAGTGTCATTGTAAGAAATTAAAGTTTGGACTTTGGACCACACTAGTCAAGGGGTAGGACAAGGCTAAAAGCAAGCAAGAAGAGGCTGCACCCTCAACTGACTCACTGAGAGATATTACTGCATGAAGCTGCTGGCCAGCTCACACAGTCACAGTCCAATTAAGCCATTTTTTCAATTACCTCCCTTAGCTTGGTCCAAGACCAAGGTCCTCTCTATCGCCATCAATTATATATCTTCTTATTCTCCTGCCAAACTGCTTTTTCTGCTTTAGCATATTGAGCTCGGTTTGCACCAGCATAAGAGCTTTTTTTAACCTTTTCTTTTTTGGATTAAAATGCAAACTACTCCTTACAACTATAGGTTAATTGCATATATAGTTTTAGTTAACTCTCAATTTGGTCCTTGAGCAGAATATTGAGGGACAAAGTTGTCCCTCAAAACTTGAAAATTTGAGAGGTCCCTTACCACTGAAAATGAGATGATGATTTGGCTCTTAAATAAGACACTTTGGTTATTTTCTTTCTTTTGCATGTTTAGAGGTTATCCCACATTTTAAGTAATGAGTGATCTCTCTGAGTATGGCTAAGTTAGTAGACTTTCAGCTCTTTTGAAAGACTACTTTATCCTCTAATATAACGATAGACCAAATTGGCGATTTTGTCCCCCATGGATATGTAATCTGTAAATTTAACCCTTTGTGTTTGTGACACAAGTTTATATAACGTGTGAAGAGTGAAGATATACAGTTTGATAAGTTTAATGAGCAAGTTACCGAGTTTTGAGCGTAAAGTTTCTGAACAACTCAGCGTGAGAAAAACTATAATTTCAAATATATGTTTTTAATGCGACGCGAACAAATCTCAATAATCGTCCATTAAAGGATTAGGTGTGTGATATTTCTAATTTTTGTAATGGTGGGTTGCTTCAAGGACTTAATTGAAAAAAAAAAACTTTTATATAATTAAAAATTTGATTAAAATTTTTTAAATTATAGAGATTTAATTAAAAATTGACCATAAAGATTTACAGATTAATTAAATTTGTTCACAAATGATGATGATGTAATTTTAATACACTTTAAGTGGAAAAAAATTACATTACCATTCAATTGCGTATTGTTAAGTCTTTAAAATTATTTAACTCGTATAATAATTATCTTAAAAGATATATACAGATATATTAATATACAGTTGGTTGAGGGAATAAAATTTCTTATTTCAACATGTATCATAGTTAAATTGTTAATTTTATCAATACTAGTATATTTGTTTACGCGAGAAAATCAGAAATTTGTATCCCCCATTCCTCTCCCAACACCTCTTGTAGTAAGAAACAATATTGATAAAAAAAAAATGGAAAGAGTAAATTATTATATTCATATCAGTCCAAAAGAAAAATTTTGAATTTTTTTTTCCTTTGTCATTATAATGCTGACATGATCATGTTTGGTGCACATTTTTAGCCAGAAAGGATATCTTTTCTTCTACTATAGATAATATTTCTTTTTATTTTTTATTTTTTGGTCTGAGATATTATTTCATTTTTTTTGGGTCTCAGAGAGAATATTTCTTTTTGTGGCAGATAGATAAAATTTCAAGTTTTTGGTACAAAGATGGGGCCGAGGCCCAAAGATAATAATTCATTCAAAACTTCCCAAGCATTTGGATTGGGCCTAGTATCTTCGTCCAGTACACCTAGTCTCTTACTTCATCTTATGATAACAAATGAAAAAAATGAAATGAACCCAAGATGACCTAAATAGACCAAAAAGCCCAATCTAGCCGAACATTTGTTTTGCCGGTAACCCGGTATAGAATGCAAGCCCAATTCACAAAATGAGATGGTGCGATAAAAAAAAAAAAGAAGAAGAAAAAGAAAAAACGTTGAGGAGGTGGGTTTTGAACTTCACTCATGAATTCGACATACAAAAAATTAAAAAAAAAAAGTCACCTTCAGTCATTCATTCATTGTCGCGTCGCCACCGCCACCACCGTGGCTTTTGAGGCGAAAAAGCGCAAATCAGCGCGCGTTCATGAGAAGCGAAGCTGTTTAAGAAGCTCTTAAACCTATTATCATCCTCCCACTTGTGAATAGGATAGAAAGAAAGTTAAGTTACGAGGCAAACATGGCGCAAGATTCTGAGAAGAGGTTCCATTCCATCATGGACAAGCTCTTCCACGCTCCCAAATCCGCATCACTTTCTTCACCTTCCAGGTCCTCCTCCTCCTCCTTCTTCTTATTTTGTATTCATTTTTAGTCACAAAACCTGCGTTTCCTTGCTCTAACCTCATCAAATGCTGGATAGTAGTGTAATAGATGGATTCTCAATTTTTTTTTAATGAATTTTGAAATTTTATTTTATTTTATTATTTTTAATTATTTGAAAGCATTGTACACCATCGTAGCTAGCTGAATTGCAGTTATTAGTATTATATTGCTAGGTTTGTTTTGCATATGACTTAGCTTTAGTTTCAATGTTCATGCTAATAAGTTAGATTTAGACATGTTCGGCGTGGGTCCTTAATTGTTTGTAGCTTTATTTCCTTTTTTTTTTTGGGTTTTTTTTCAATTTTGTGTTTTGTTTGATTTTGTGGGGAACTAGTGATTAATAAATAATGTGTTTATGCTTGCAGTAGTTCATCTGGAGTGCAGCTATCAGGTGGTAAGAAACGTCCTTACTCAACTGCAATGGGGGCAATGGAACTGAATCTGAGAGGGGATGCTGCTGAGGGATCCCATTCGTTGGCAGTTGCGATGGGAATGGCTGAAGGAGCACTTTGCCGGCCATGGGATCGTGGCGACTTTATGAGAAGATTAGCCACGTTCAGATCCATGTCTTGGTTTGCTAAGCCCAAGGTTGTTTCCTAGCTGTCCATATTCTGTTTGTTTCCTTTACCCACCTGTTTGTAATGGAACGCATTTGGTAGGTGTGTAATGTGTGTTTTCCAATTAAGAGCATTAAGTTATGATGACAATTTAAGGTGTTTTGCGAGTTCTTAGATATCTGTTTGTGTGCATGGATGCTTGGGTAATGTGAAGTAGACCATTTAGCCTTTGATGTGATCACTGAATGAAAACTCGAAGCAGTGTGCTGATGTGAAGGAATTGTTACTGCTCTGGTAATACTGATTCTATTTTTTTCGATCCATTAAATATGGGTATAGCTTGAAGAAATAACTATTCAGGAGATTGAAAGAATTTAGAATGTTGTGGCCTAGGCATTGGATTTCTTCTGCTAATTGCATAGCGGTGCTAAGTTGAGCTATCCTCAGTTAGCTTATAGGAAAAGGCAATGCTGTTTGAGCAAAGTTGTTTGATTTCATTTAAGAATGTCAAGGTTCTGTTGAAGTAGAAATTTGTCCTTCTTTGATGATATTTGGTGAAGAATAACATGTTCTTAAAAGTCAATTTCATCATGGTATATCTCCTTCATTAAAAAAAAAAAATGAGCCTTTTGCATCATCCTTCCTGACTTCCCTTTGTCAAGACTCGATTAAACTTGTCATTAATAACATTTGCTCTACAGACAACATCCTTTTGCCATCCTCCCTCCACAACAATTTTATGGCTTATCCATTGGCTTTCAATATTTACAGGTAGTGAGTGCTGTAAATTGTGCTAAAAGAGGTTGGGTCAATGTGGATATTGATACTATAGCCTGTGAAGCATGCGGGGCACGCCTGCTTTTCTCAACACCAACATCTTGGAATCAGCAGCAGGGTATCCCATTGTTCCCAATTATTATGTAATTCTCTACAATATTCAATTCAAAGTTCTAACTTGAATGTCTTTGTTTAGTGGAGAAGGCAGCCCTGGTCTTTAGCTTAAAGTTAGATAATGGACATAAATTACTTTGTCCATGGATTGACAATGCCTGCAGTGAAACACTAGCACGATTTCCTCCTACAGCTCCTGCAGTGTTAGTTGACAATTTCAGAGAACGTTGTTCTGCTCTCTTGCAACTCTCAGCTCTTCCACGTATTTCGGCTTCAGTTATAGCGGACATGCAAAGCCCACTACTGGAAGACTTTCTTGGACAATATTCAATGCTGGATTGTGGAAATGGATCTGCTGGAACTTCTGAGATACAAGGTGCTAGTGGTCAAGAGGAACTGAAATTGTATTATCAGGTAATTATGTGTTTCTAGTTTTTTCTTTTTCTGTATAGCCAGCAAATTCTTCAATTTCCAGTGTATGTTTTGGTATCTATGTGTAGTTCTTGTTTGATCGTTCAGTTTAGTACTGCTGAATGAACATGATGCTTTCTTACAGGCTAGAATTTGTCCATCTTACCTTTCTATGTTTCTTTACAGGATAATCTTATTTCAATAAATTCTTGGGAGATGCTTAATGTCTTTTTGGCTTAGGCATTACTTTTTTGGTAGATGATTGCAAAAAGCAAACCTGGTTTGATCTACTATTTATTTGCTGACTGAATTAGGTGCTTTGAGTGATCATGAAAGAAATAGAAAGTAGGTTGATGTTCATCGTTGCCTTCTACATATCTTGTGGTTCGTTTTTTCAGCACAAATACTGGTTTAGTTCACTACATGGATAAATGCATTCAATGAATGTTCTTTGCTTATATTGACACATTTCAATTATCTCATTTATTTTCTTGAAAACATCTTAATATGTCTTAGCGCTAGAATTTCTTTCATTCCTTCTCTCCTTTTAACTGACGTATAGTGGTGTTTCTAAATTTTGCAGGCTCAAAAGCTTATAAGTTTATGTGGTTGGAATCTCCGATCTCTACCTTACATAGTTGATTCCAAGGATATATCAGAGCAGTCTGTTAGAAATGCAACTCTTCTGGACCGTTTGGTGGTAGTTGCTGATGATGAAAACTTGGAAAGAGATGAAAATTCCAAGGATCCTAATGGAGAACAGCTAGATCCCAATTCTGCAGTTTTGGATTGTACCCTGTGTGGAGCTACTGTTGGATTGTGGGCATTCTGTACAGTTCCTCGGCCTGTGGAATCACTTAGATTAGTGGGATATGCAGAAGTGAATGCTGAACATGATTCTGTTACCCAAACTAGGCAAGGTCACATTGTAAATAATACCGTGTCTGTTGTTACAACTTCTGCAAAGGATATATCTTCAAGTCTAAATATGACAATTGCAGGGGGTCCTCCCCCAACAAAGCAAAACTTTAAAGCCATAATATCTCTGCCTATTATTGGTCAGAATTTAAGGGCTCGTCTTTCTTATGATTCTGATTTTAGAGATGATGTTTTTGTTGGTGGAGTTGATATTGAGTCAGATTCACGGAAGAAGATCAGGATTCAGGAGAAATCTGACAACACAATTGATGCTTCTATAGGACAACTTGTTCCCGTGTCATCTGAAACTAGGGAAATCTCACATTGTGAAGCTGGTTCTCAAACTAGTATTCATGATTCAGCTGATGGATTGAACAGTTCAGCTGCAGGAGACCCTAGTAGCTCACAGGTTAGAAATTTTTTATTCATCAAATAGACAGTTTATTATTGTTCTAGTGGAGAAAATTACTATCTAGAGATTGCTGCATATTGTAATCAAAATTTATAATAAACTGAGGAAAGTATGAGAAAAGATAGAATTTCTTTGCCTGATCAGAAGCACTCTTTCTCTGAAATACTGTTTTAAAGTCATGTTGACTATAATATTGCTTTGCAGAGACAAATGACAGAAGGTGAAGCTCTTTCTGTTTCAAAGAAGACTTTCGATGGAGTAGTCAATAGTCATGCAAATTATGGGGTCAAAGAGAGAGTAGAAAATCCTAGTAACAGTGAAGATCAACGTTGTAGTTCAGGTGATATTTTTTCCTTTGTTATAGTTACTTGTATAAATTGCCATTGAGTGTAAGTTAGACTGTTAGAGTGTGACGAACATTCTGTTTTGCAGTTGCATCATTGTCTGTTTTGGCATGACAATGTGTAGTTTACTTGTCGTCGTAAGTTAATTTATAGGACAAAATGAAATTTCTTAGAATCTTCTTCCTCTGTTTTTCAGGAAGGGATGCAAGACCAATACCATCTGATAAAGCAATGGAATTTGATCCAATCAGGCATCACAGACACTTCTGCCCCTGGATTGTGTCGATAGATGATGGGGAGCCTGGGTGGAAACAAACATTATCTGCTTTGTATCATCAGGAGAATCATTTGCCACATTCACCACATAGATCTCCAACACCTATGCCCATTGTTAAGGTATTTATTACAAATCTTACCACTCTATAACAAGAGGATGGGCCATTATATTCTACAATAAATTGGTGGATGACAACATCATGGACAAGATTGCTTGGAATGACCCTACATTAATTTTTATTAGAACATATATTTCAGTCAGCTTTGACAAACCTAATGATTGGTACTTGAATGAAAACCAAGGTTTAAATTGTTTAAGAAGAATCCAAGGTTAAACGTGTCGCTCAAATCGTTTGCATATTAGTACAAAATGAAAATAAATGATGCTGATACCGTTGAGAAACCACATAGAATGCATGAGAGTTAAATAAATTTTAATATTTCATATTGTCTCAACTCTATCATGAGACATGTTTGCCAATATTGGTGGTTTCAGTATCTTACCATATACTGTTTTTGTATGCAGGTGGATGACCCTGTTGGTTCGGTTAGAAAGCTTTTCATGTCTCCATCTACCAGAAGAAAGAAGCTCACTCACATTTCAAGCCAAAATACAGAGCATAGGTAGCTTGGGCCCAGGGGGTTAAAGAGGGTCCTGATTAAGGGACACAGGACACTCCCCCTCTGTTCTCCCCTAAAATATTGTGTAATTACATGCCATTTTTGTTGGCATGCTATTCCATTTAAAAACCTTGTAATTGTTGTACCAAAAGTTCAATATTTTTTCAAAAGATAACATATCTGGTTCAATCCCCCTCCTAACATAAGAAACTAAATTGTTGCACATTGATTCTTGTGATTCACTATTACTTTTGCCTTTTCGAACTGAGTAACTGTTAATATTTTTTTCTCATTTTTTATATTATAACAGACACTACATTAGCTCAGATGATAAATGAGATTGTTCTTGAATGTGATATATTCTCATACACTGGAAACCAACTAAGGGGAGTGAATACATTAATACAATGCTGTGCTACGCCAATACACCGCAGTTTGTGACGATGACTTTTGAATAGGGGCGGTTGAATCCCCTTTCTGCTACAACTGCCCTCTTGTCTCCTATTAGCTTTGCCACCCTGTGATATCAATATAATAGATTAGTACTTTGTCGTAGACTTGCCTACATGTTAGGTTTAGAATAGGACCCATTATCGTAGGTTCATAGGATTGTGCTGTAATAATAGTTTATCATAGACTTGGGTGAAAACTTGCCTCAATATCACATTAACTATTCCAGATTATTGCGAGTTGAAAATTTAGGTAAGATATGTGATATGATTACAACAACAAGAAGAAGCTAAGCATTATCCTGTAAAGTGGAGTCGGCTACATGATGATATCATAGCGTTTATCCGTCATATGATTGAAATGACAAAATATTTTTCTATTTGATTCACCTAAAATAAGGAGAGCCCGTATTATCCTGTACTGTTTTCACCTGACCAATTCTCTGCACAACCTCCATCCCTCCTACTACTCTTCCAATTACCAGAGTTGAAGCATCCAATTCAGGTGAATCCTTTGTGGCAATGACAAATTCTGTCCCATTAGGATCAGTTCCAACTTCTTCCTGATCAATCTCCAGCTTCCCTTTCCTTGCAACCAGCTTCAACTTTGGAGGCGGTTTTGAAGGGTCTCTCACAATAATGCCAACACTCCCAGCCAAATTCTTTGTGCCAGGGCACCTCTCATACTCTCTCTCCCATTCCTCAACAAGAGTCTCAGGTTCCAAGTTGCTCCCTGTCCTTTTTGCAATTTCGGCATCCACACCATAGGATCTAAGGCCACCATGTTGCACATAATTTGACATGATTTTCACAAACTCTTTTCTTCTGTAGCTTATACCAGCAGCACCACTCACAATCTTGCTGAACCTATCAACCCCAGCAGTGACGTCATCTCCATAGAGCCCTATGGTGATCCTACCAACAGGTTCACCATCAATGGATATGTCAAAGAACACTTGTTTGGTTGGTTTTCTTTCAGTGCAGTTTGGAAGGGTACTAAAACTCTCTCCTTGTTGATCACTGTTATTTGTGTTGGTAACATCTTCTGCTCTTGCGTCAGAACCATCCAATGCCTGAGCACCCAAAAGAAGCAGCAAGCAAGAGTTGCTGTAGATTGTAAGTTCTCTACGTGATAACTTGCATTGCTGTTTGAGTGTTGGAAAAGATGGGGGACTAGTTGGTAACAGGTGGAATGGAAAAGGTGTTGGTGATGGTGCTGAGGTATGAGTTGGAGGGTTGAATGGTGGTTGTGGGGAAGATCGCAATGTTCTTGGGTTTTGTAGCATTTCTTTGTTGCTATTGACTATTGACACTGGTTTAGGAATTGGTTTGTGTTTAGCGTCTGCATCAGATTTCCCTTGTGGAAGGGGAGATTGTGGGATTTAGAAAAGAAACTAAAGAGAGGAGAGAACAATAGATAGAGTGAAAGATACTGTGGAGATTTCGTGGATAAGAAATGTGGGAAATGGCTGTGTTTTATGGCAGCCATTTGTTTTAATATTTTATGCAACTTTATGTGGGTCCCTATAGACATTGAGAAAGAAATATGGGTAAAAGCCTATGAAGTAACAAATTTTGCAACACAATCAATAATGGTTAATAATACAAATAGAAACCTTCATACAAACATACGTGGCATATGTTTAACTTTTATCTCACTCACTCCCACCACAAAATAAAAAGAAATTGTCTCGCTCATTTTCTTCAGTCCCGAGCAATTGGTTATCAAATGACCAAAAGCGATTACTAATAGAAGTCGCTTTGGCCGAGTGGTTAAGGCGTGTGCCTGCTAAGTACATGGGGTTTCCCCGCGAGAGTTCGAATCTCTCAGGCGACGAATTCTACTTTTTTTTTTTGCTTTTTTGAGTTTTTCTTATCTCCTCTCAAACCTCAACTTTGCGTTTTACTCACCAAATGAAAAATCAAAATCGCCCTCGTAAGGGTTTTACTTAGTAGCGTTTGCTTCCATTTCCAACTCGTTTTTAGGGTTTAAGACCCAACGAAAAGGAAAAATAAAAATCACAGAGAAGAAGAATAGTGCACAAAAAATGTCGAGCTCCGTAAGTTTCAGCACACTCTCAAGGAGACTCTATCGGCCTTTACTCTCCTCCACTCGCAACCTGCCACGTCACTTCTCCTCCTCCACCACCACCAACCCCCTTTCCGACTCGGATGAGTCACCCCTCCCTGACTCACCAACCGATTCCACTCAGCAGCAGAAACGGATCTTTGATCGGCCCCTCGAGAATGGCCTTGACGTTGGCATTTACAGGGTACTCTCACTCCAAACTCATTGCTTTCTTAGGTTTTATTTGGTTTTGAATCCCTAATCATTCAATTCAATGAAACTAACCATCATTTTTTATTTTTTGGGTAGGCTATATTGGTGGGTGAAGCAGGGCAGAAGCCGCTGCAGAAGAAGCTGAAGAGCGGTACGGTGGTGACTCTGCTGTCTTTGGGGACCGGAGGGATCCGCAACAATCGGAGGCCGCTCGATAACGAGAGCCCCTCCGACTACGCCAACCGCTGTGCCGTTCAGTGGCACCGCGTTTGCGTCTATCCCCAGAGGCTTGGAACTCTCGCCATGAAACATGTTCATCCCGGGTCAGTTCTTGTTAGCTAGCAGCAATGTTGTTGATGAACTGATGATGCTGTGTGCTTGTTGTATTGATGAAATGTTTGTTTGTTTGTTGTAGTTCGATATTGTATGTGGAGGGGAACTTGGAGACCAAAGTTTTCACTGATCCGATTACTGGTCTTGTTCGTCGGGTTAGAGAAGTTGCTATTCGGAGAAATGGTAACCGTTGTTCTATTTGATTCCCACTGGTTGATGTTTTTAAGTAGTTTATTCTGCCTTTGAATATGAAAATTAAGTCCATGGACCATTGTTCCTTTTCAGCAATGTTTTGCACTCTGGAATGCTGCTTGTATTCAGTTTTCTGGTTGGAAATTAGTAATATTTAGGCTGGTAGCTAGGAGCCTAGTCTCCTGGAATGTGGAAAATAAGATTCCTAAGGATATGTGGATTTGTTTTGATACAGCAACCAAGGGGTGAAAAAACTGAAATTCGAAATCTCAGTTCCATCCCTAATTTTCATCTTCATATTTCCTATTCTATACAAATACAACGGTAGGATACTGTACATTATTTCCCCCTTCTTTTCAGTTTCAGCAATCAAGAAGGATTTCTACTGCCCTTCTCGATATAAAGTCTCTTATCTCTAATAAGTCACATTTAAAAAGTGTTAGTACGGTAGAAAGACAGGCTGTGTGCTAGTGTGAGAAAGAGCATATTGTAACAGAGAGAATAAATGGAAAATTTCTGCATAGCCATAGGGTCGGAGTTTGAGTTCACTGTAGCTAGTTCGAGTGAAACAAATGAAATCAAAAATCGCATTTGAAACTATTTCTAGACCATTTATACTCAGAACTCAAGACATCAGAAAGAATGCTATTGCTATCCCTCCGAGCCACCATGACAACAGCATTATAGCCTCCTTCCCATGAATTATTTATTCTACCGCATCCTCCATTTGCGTATTTTCAGCTCTGCAATGCAGACCCTTAATGTTATTGTATGTGAAATGTTGGAGATTGTTAATGATGGATTGAGAAGATATCTGGATAGAGATGTGTGATATTAAACATGACAATAACTGTGCTTGGTGCGTTTCTTCCAAGAACTGAAATAATTGATTTGTGGATTGAAATGTTGATGATGAGCACCTTTATTCATATATCTGTTTCTGAGCATCCAGCTACCATTTTCTGCATGTTATTTTGACTATTGAAGTAATTTTCTACTTGCTTTCTGGTCTCTTTTAATCTTGCTCTCTTAATAAAGGAATATTAGTTTTTAGCCATGTTTGATAACGCTATCTATATTTGTTCTGAGTTCCTTATTGAAAACATGGATTTCTACTGGAAGCCAGCACAAGATGTTTGCATGGTATGGTATCACGCTTTTGCTTAGATATCTAGGACTAAATATTTTGTGCAGCTTATGATTTAATTATATTTGACATATGATAGAAGATTTCTTGAGAATCAATATTTGTAGTTCTTTACCAATGTGCTTGACGCCATATGATTTCCTCTGCTCCCCAGGTCGCATTGTATTTTTAAGTCGAGGTGGTGATGCTGACCAACAGACCCAACATTATGAACCGAGAGCTGTTGGTTATTACTAATGTAGATGCTTCAAGTGCAAACAACGTGGAATACACTTGGCAATGGAGAATTTTCGAGTTTGTAATTATATTCTGATTTTTTAGCACAAAGTTGGAATTGTTAGATAGACGTTTGTCATGATGGAACCCCCTGGTTTGAGTGATATTTTACTTGCTCTGTCCGATCCAGGGAATATAGAGCTCAACCTTCGTGCTTATGTATGGTGGTAGTGAACTTGTTATGGTGCAGTTGTTTCAGTTTATCTTTGGCTTTGAATTGGAGGAATGATTCTTTTTAGTTCTTCCAATCAAGTGGCGATAACCTGTCACTGTTCCTCTAGACGTGGAATTTTAATATATTCATTCTTAGACTTAATTAGAAGATGCTATGAAATTTGACGAAACATATATCGTGCATAGGTATGTAAGCATGGTGGGCAAGTAAGGGAGGTCCATGTTGGCAACTAGTATGTTTTCTTTTTTGATTGTTGTTACCATATCAATTGTAAAATAGAAGGTAAATTTAGTGAACGATTCGTGATCGTGTATTTGCATTATTCAGATACGTGATCGGTTTAGCGTAAATTAACATTCTCGTTGACATTACATGCCACTATCAATTGGTAATAATTGTGACCTCACTGTTGATGAATGGTACCACGACACAAGCAGTCTTAATGCCGTGTGCCAGACAACTATACGTCACGTCTTTGTATTATATGTTGATGATGACCGCATCCTTGATGAGATATACTAAGTAATAGCATTATTTACGATTAAAATCTACCAAATTCCAGTTCCTATCATTAGCATATAATAGAGATAAAAGAGTTGAAAGGTGGCTCTTGTTCAATGTGGGTGAACGATGAATTTAAAATGAGCAATGAATCACGTAGGCATACTGCGAAGCATCCGGCAAAGTTCTTTCCCTCTGCTTGTTTTTATAACCATAGTATCATTTGTTATACATGTCATACGTACCCTTATCATCATATCATAATCTATTTTCATTTTTTTCCATTTTAGAGTCATACAATGACATACAATGACATTATAGAATTATTTTAAATATAGTCATTCAAATATATTTTTTTATATCAACTAAATATGGTTGACACCCATAACATTATTTTAAAAGTTATATACATAGAAAAAATTGATTATATAACAGTGTTAATTAATTTAAATTAAATCCTCTTCTTTATATGAGAAATATTTATAATTGTTTGTGGGCAAATAATATTTAGTGTATAATTAAATTACATAATAAATGCACATCATACACTTTATCATCATTGAATATGATATTTAATCCCCATTAATTTATCAAATCTAATGATAATAAAGTGTATAGTGTATTTGTTATACAATTTAATTGTACGCCTAACGTGTGGGTTGATAAATGTTGGGGTCAATCAACATTGCGTAATAAAGGCCATAAAACTGGACAGAACATAAACCATACTTTCTAGTTCTTCAGAGAGAGAGAGAGAGAGAGAGACTTTTCTCCTCCTCAGTTAATGGTCTTAATGGTATGAATAAATAACAGGCAGAGAAGAAGGAGAAAAGTGAGAGAGAAGATGGAAAGATCAATGGATGTGAGGAACATAGTAGTGGTGGTGGAAGATGTGGATGCATCTAGAACTGCACTACAATGGGCACTTCACAACATAATTCGATATGGTGACATAATCACACTCCTCCATGTCTACCCTCTCACAAGATCCAAAAGAAGATCCAAATCTCGTCTTCTTAGACTCAAGGGCTTCCAGTTAGCACTTTCCTTCCAAGACATCTGCAGCAACTTCTCCAACGTAAGCCTTTTTTTATTTTTTATTTTCCCTGAACTTGTTTGTTTCTCTTGTGCTTATCATTATTGTTGTGTCTTTCATATTAGTTTTGACTGATTTTGGTTGTTTCAAATTAATGGTTATGTGTGCTATAATGTTAGGATTGTGTTACAGACAAAGGTTGAGATTGTTGTCACGGAAGAGGACAGTGAAGGGATGAAGATCGCGGCCACAGTGCGAGAGATTGGAGCCTCGATGCTTGTGGTTGGACTCCATGATCATAGTTTTCTTTACAAGTAAGTCCGATTTTCTCAATGTTTTTTCAGGTTTTGATATCAATTTCGTGAGGCTGAGGCATATTAATTAGCACTGCATACAAATGCAATAGTTTTGGTCAATGGATTGAATGACGACTACAGTGATGATGAGTGATACCCTCTTTAGATTCCTCCCTGGGAAATTCTCAGGTGTTATAGAGAAAGAAAATTGTTATGTTCAATTCATAACTTGATACATCGGTATTTTATTAAAAATAGGATTTTGCTAACCAGCTTTTAAAAATCGAAAAGAAGCAAGTTTTGATTGAAACTATGTTTCTTAGGATCCTAATACGTTCAATATATTAGAAACAAACAAAACTTTTTATAATCGCTTAGCAAAAACCCTTGGCACCCTTGAAAAATACTAGATAGCTAGATCTTTTGCCAAAGTGATGTGGCATAGTTAATAACTTTTAAATGATTAGGTGGGTTCTTATATTACATTTAATCCAACCATTATCATGTATTCTGTAAAAAGTTATGGCTATATCAGTTTTTACTGCATAGTAGTGTTGTTTTCACTTTTGTTATAGAAGTGAAATGGTGGATGTTAAAAAAAAAAAAAAAAACTCTGATCATGAAGCATAAAAAGTTTCTCATGACTCCCCATTCAAGTTGGATTTAGCTGTCGCCATGGTCATTTTGTTGTGTTGATGAATGTCAGCTCAAGTACATGGTGCATTGAATTTGTTGTGGGGGAAAGAGAAGACGTAAGGTTCTGATTAAAGATCAACTTCTACCTGAAGGGTATATTGGGGATTTCACTCTTTTATTATGTGTCACTTATATCTCTTAGGAACAGGATTCTGGAATCACTCTTTAACTTTTATCCTTCCCGGGCTTTGATTAGACTGCAACATATTGGTTTGTGGGACCTTGATTAATCGTCTATTTTGTATTCAGCTCCTTAAACTTGGAAAAGGACCATAGCCAATTAGCCATGCTATTGGCATTGCCAGTGATCTTTACAAATTGGTCACTGAAAACCTTGGCACTTGCACGTGCCTTCTTAATGGTGACAGAAAGAAAAGCCAAAAGCATTTGGGCTCCACTTTTGAATTGGCTATGCCCTTAATAGAAAAGGCCCAAGTTGAAGTCGCATTGGAGAAGATTATTCTCTAGCCAATGCATTATCTTATCTATATCTCCCCTAAATTATTCCTTAATAGAGCCATTAAACTTCAACACTAATGTTATCTATATAGGTAAAAAATAATAAGCTCTAAGCAGGGTCAAAACTCAAAAGAGCCTTGGATAATTGATGTAACGGCTCCACCAAATAGTCACAGAGCCTTTCAGCTAAAATCATTTGACTTATCCATTCATTGTAGTTTGTGTCTTTATCAGATACTACCTAATGCATTGATTTTTGTGCTCTTTCACTATCTTTGTTTCCTGTGTAATTTTGTATTCATGTAGATATTACTACTAAATCCCACAACTCCTTAAAGCAGTGGTTTTTGTTCATACTGCATAGATTGGCAATGGCACATAACAATATATCCAGCTACTTCAACTGCAGAGTGCTTGCCATCAAGCAGCCTCCAGCTTCCCCACTGAGTCCCATGTTTTCATCAGTAGGAATCTTGGATAGTTCAACCAACATGGACTTTTCCCAGATTGACGTGTCTAGATTACAGTTAAGTTCCTTGAAAATCACTCTTTCCATTACTCTTTGTCAACAATTGTTTCTACCACCCAAGAACAAGGAGATGAAGTTGGAATTTAGAATTCACCTGCTCACTGTCCTTTACATATGCTGTTTTAAGTACAAATTATACATTTAATATTTCTTTGATTGTTTTACATCGAAAGGGCTTACTTCATAAAATTTAATGAGTCACTACAATTTAATAAAGCAATTAAGGTCATAATGTTATCTAGTAACATTTTTAGAAATGTATTGCAGAGTTCCTGATCCCCCACCACCAAAAGTAAAATACCGGATTTGCCCTGACCCGGCTGCAATTATTTGGAGATTGAGGAGATCAAGGAGAAGGAGACGGTGAAAGTAGGATGGTCCATACCTCCAGCTCCCTTCCAAGCTGATTTAGTCAACTAGTTCCATAAAAAATTATTTCGATTAAAGAGGTCCCGCAACCAATTTGGGCCTTGAGCTAATCATCTCTCTTTTTTTATTTTTAAACTTCTTGTGATTCATGTTCACCGGCCATAGATAGACACATGAGAAGAGTGCAATTGGCACAGCATAGTTTGGTTGCTTGTATTGAAATTTTTCTAGTTGTATAAAGGATCTTGTGGTGACATTATCACCTGAAATGTTACATCTTTTCTTTCTTTATTAGTATTTTACTTAGCTTGCCCATGCTAGGTGATGACTATATGAACTGCTCGTCGGTTTTTATGGTATTTTTGAGAAGTTTAATTTTGACATTATAAAATTTTTATATTATCAATTATTTATATATTATTATATGTATATATTATATAACTTCTACAGTAACTATGATATGATATACAAATATATTTAATAATGTATCGATACACAATTGATGCATGGTATGATATTTTATCCGCTTTTCACATTAGGACATTCAAATACGGTGGGCTATATTAGGTCGTTGTTGCAAACAATGGGGCCCAAAATTCCAAAAAGAAGTCATTGAGCTGACTAATTGAAGTTTAGTTATCAATGTAGGCTTAAGACACATGAGGCAAGCACAAATGGTTACAGTCTCTGCCTCTAGGTAAGTGCATCCCGAGTTCGCCCTCTCCAACAGAGTTGGAGCAGGAAACCCTTCCCACCCCCCCCCCCCAAAAAAAAAAGTGACGCCGCCATCCAAAAAAAAGATGTTAGCTTAGGTGAAAGGTATGTGATGTGGAGTGAATGTAAGTCGGAGTTAGCTTAGGTGAAACGTATGTAGGAGTCAATTGTTTAATTTGGATAATAAATTTCTTTATTATTGACTAATTATTATATATACACATTTAAATTATTTATTATGATAGTTGAATTTTTTTAGTGATGAGTCAATATATAGAGAATAGAATAGTGAAAAAAAATTACATTGGTCGAACAATAAAAACAATTCATATTTTCAAGTGCACAA
This sequence comes from Dalbergia cultrata, assembly GCA_031216105.1. Classification (NCBI taxonomy): domain Eukaryota; kingdom Viridiplantae; phylum Streptophyta; class Magnoliopsida; order Fabales; family Fabaceae; genus Dalbergia; species Dalbergia cultrata. The sequence goes on along the minus strand of JAVHNL010000323.1, from coordinate 11,720 downwards.
TCGTGAAATTTGTAGAGGGTTATTTTAAACAACAGTTTTTTATGCTGTTCAATATAATAGTAAAAAATAGTAACCAATTAATGTAGTAGAAAACGTGTATAAGTATAATGATATTCAAACCACCCCCCCCAACCAAAAAAAAAAAAAAAAGAACCCGTACTTTACCATGTTATAGAGATTTTCATATCATACAAATATACATGACGAATGTCCAATAAATAGAGGTACATGAAAATTAAGAAATATTATCTATAAAATTATTTAAGAAAAGTCTAATTGTAATGATTTATCTATAAATAAAATATAATTTATGATAGAACATAATAGTATCATTTACTCATGTCGTCAAAACTCACATGGTGAAAGAAAAGGAGAATGTTGTACAATTATGCAAGGTAAATCACAATTTAAAATTTGACTAAAATCTCAAATCAGTCCCTTAAGTTTATAATGGGAAATAAATTAGTCCCTTAGATTTAGAAAATCTTATATTGGTCCCTCAAATTTTATAAAAGGAGACAAGTTAGTCCATTTTGTTGTCTGAACTGTTAACAAAAATATTCATGTACTGTGTTAATTTACTTACATGTACAGTTAATTTTTACAATAAGTCATAACTTACCTTATTTCTCTGTTCTGCATAAAATTAAAATCAAAATCTATCTTCTCAGCAAAGAGCTATGATGAGATAGCAGATAAAAAAAAAACTAAATAACTTCGTTTAGAGGAGTAAGATAAGTAAGGATTCACCATAAAAATTAATAGTACATATAAATAAGTTAATAGTATGCATAAATAAGTTAATAGAACACAATTTATATGATAATTTTATAGAAGAACTAATATGTTTCCATTTATAAAATTTGAGGGAGTAAAATAGAATTTTTTAAATTTGAGAAGAGGTGAAATTACGGAAGTGAGTGTGAAATCAAGGGTGGGTGGTGGTGGGCTACACTGGGCCGAGCAAAGAAACAACAAAGGAAGAAAGAGGGCCCAAATATATTTTTCTGAAAGATGAAGCCGACTAATTGAAGTGGCCAGCACTGGGCTTAGGTGAAAGCTGGCTAGTGGCTGCTGTGAAACAATCCTAACATGAGTGGCTGAGTGAGTGTGAGTTACAGGCTAAACTCAACTCATGTACAATACAAGCCACTGGGTCAAGCCTAACAAAGTAGTGACTGGTCAATAGAGTTATTACTTCCATTTTTTTCCCTCTTCTTTTTGTTCATTCTCTGTTTGTTAACATAGCCATTGATAATAATAATAATAATAAAGTCAAATTACAACTGCCTCTTTGAAATTTATTTGGATTCTTCTGCATTTATTCAAATGATACCGATCTATATAGACATATTGTACAACATACAATAAAGTAGAGGTTGATATAATAATTTTTAAAATTTCAGGAATAATTGGTGTAATAATTTTATAAAGAGTTAATACTCATTTTAGTCCCTGACATTTTACTTATGAATAATTTTAGTGCTTGATTTTTAAAGTAAGTTAAATCAGTCCCTAAAATTATAAAATATGAGTCAAATTAGTCCATTATTTCACTTTTATTTTTATTAATTAAATGATGATATATAACATTAAGTTTTATCTTATTATACCATGTGTTATTTAAAGTAGAATGAAGTTTAAAATAATTTATTTTTGTATATAAAATTATACAAAATAAGTCATTTTATGATGTAGAATAAATATTTAAATTATCCATTTTATATAATTTTAAACATAAAAATAAGTCATTTTAAAATTTATTCTACTTAAGATGATATATAGTATGTCAAAATATCACTTAAGGTTATCAATCATCATTTAATTGATAGAAAATTAAGTATAATTGGGTTAAGGGGACTAATTTGACTCATTTTAAAAGTCAGGGATTAAAATGACTCAATAATAAAAAATGAGAAATTAAATTGAACATTAACTCTTTTATAAATTTGAAAATTTTCTTAAACATATTTTACAAATAGAAAAAAAGGACGTGATTTTCACCAAATGTAACAGAGGATATGAACGTAATTTGCCCTACTAATAATGATGGATTTTGGTGAGCGAAGCCGTCCAAACAGCGTTCTCAGCAACAGAGAGAGCGAGAGCAGATCTGCAGCTACACACACTACACGGCTCTAACAACAACTCAGACTCGCTTCTCTCTCTCGGCTCAGATCCCACGCCGATCTTCCTCAGCTTCCATCCCTCTCCCTCCATTTCTCTCTCTCTCTCTTGATCACAACAATCACAATTCTGCTTCAAAAAAAATTGAATTTTGAGACCTGGGTTCTTATGATTGCCCCACTCTGGTATACCCAATTCCCCGTTTCCATTTTTAATGCTGCTTTTCTTTTTTTTTTTTTTAATTATTATTTGCTGCTGAAATACTTGAAAAAAAGGGTCTTTTTTTTCATTATTTTATTTTCTTGCAAATTACCGTGGATTGACCAGACAGGTGACAGTTGGTGGTAGTTCCATGGACTGGGGTGTTAATAATAACCACTACAGAGCTTATAAAGGTAGCAGCTACGTTACTTGCTTGCTTCCTAGTACTGGTTCAGTGTGCTCTTTAGCTTTTTGCATTCTCTTTCCGGAAGTTGTGTACTGTACTACTGTGTTTGGAATTTTGGTTTTCAACTCCGTTTATTGCTTGATCGTGGTTCTTAAAAAAGGGGTTTCTTTAGTTTCAACTAGTTGTTGTTATTTGTTGCATTTCTGGTTCACTTGGAGTGGTGAAAATATTTGTGAACAGATCAATCAGATGATGTCTGTGAACTATATAGTTTCAAGACTGATTCAACATAACATGCGATGTGAAAATCAAAGAAAGAGACGTGGTATTCAGCATTTTTTTTTTTCAATTGTTACATAATCTTTGTATATGGCTACTTTTGGTTGTCTTTATCAAATTCTTAAGCCGTACATTTTGTATGACTCTAACTTCCTGTTGTTTTTCTTTACTCCTTTGAGTAGACGACCATAAATCAATGATGGATGTGGCACTCATTTCAAACATGGATCCAGTAAATATTGGCTTGAGTTGTTCAGATAAGCAGATTCCTGCTAGTTCACTGAAGCCCAGAAAGAAAACAATGACATCAGTTTATTTGAAGTTCTTTGAGACTGCTGCTGATGGGAAGACTCGGAAATGCAAGTTTTGTGGGCAGAGCTATTCTATTGCAACTGCCACAGGTAGGTTTCTGCATTGTTATTGACTATTACCTTTGATGCCTTTCTTATCCGATAGGGCATTATGTATCTTTTCATCACTTAGGCTTTGAAACTATGTTGTTTAAAGTTATCAAGCTTTTGACGTTTGATAAAGATAGTTGTTTCCATATTTGCCCTTTTATTTTCTTCTTTCAGTATACATTTGAAGTTAGAATGTTAGATCAAGTTTAATTTGTAGCATCCTTGGTTATGAATATTTTTTCCTATTAAAAGTGGTCCCATGTGTGCATTCATCGAAGTTCCTTTATTCGTGAAGGCAATTTAGGAAGACATCTAGCTAATCGCCATCCAGGTTATGATAAGTCAGGAGGGGATGCTGTCAGCAATTCAGCAGCTCGGCAAGCTGCTGTGGTAAAGAAGCCGCAGCCTCAAGGAAAAGCAAACCAGGTCGATTATGATCATCTAAACTGGTTGCTGCTTAGGTGGCTTGTTTTAGCTCCTCTCCCTCCTTCAACTCTGGAGGAGAAGTGGCTTATGAATTCCTACAAGTTTCTAAATCCGTCTATTCAGCTCTGGCCAGGTGACAAGTATAGAACTGTACTAGATGAAGTTTTTAGAAGCATGAGGGAAGATGTGAGAGCGATGATAGAGCAGGTTTCTTCCAAGTTCTCCATCACACTTGATTTCTGGACTTCCTTTGAACAGATATTCTATATGAGTGTAACATGTCAGTGGATCGACGAAAACTGGTGCTTCCAGAAAGTGCTTCTTGATATCTGCCGCATACCCTATCCATGTGGGGATGCAGAGATCTATCGCTCCCTCGTAAAAGTTCTGAAATTGTACAATATTGAAAACAGAGTCCTCTCCTGTACCCATGACAATAGTCCAAGTGTCATGCATGCCTGCCATACGTTGAAAGAGAACTTGGATGATCAGAAAATAGGTCCTTTCTGTTATATTCCCTGTGCTGCCCGAACTTTGAACTTGATAATAGATGATGGATTGAGATCTGCAAAACAAGTAATTTCTAAGATCCGGGAGTTTGTAATAGAGTTAAATGCCTCACCAGTGATCTCTGAGGATTTTATTCAACTATCTACAGCTTATCAAGAAGGTACTTGGAAATTTCCTCTTGACATTTCGGCAAAGTGGAGTGGAAATTACCAGATGCTTGATCTTGTTCGGAAGGTACCTTGTTATATTTTTACAATTGGTTTAAATGAACATAAGATTCATGATCATGTTAGCATTATATTTTTTAAAACACCACTCTAATGCTACCATATTTACTACAACATTGTAACATAAACAACTACACACGAGTTGCACTTATAAGGAGAGACAGCACAAGTCCAAACAATTTTAAAATTAGTGTCAAATGCCATTTGGCGTTAGCAGATCGACACACAGGCCAGTCATCAGCTCGGCAAACACGAAAAAGAAGGTCTCACTGGTGTTAGACACAAGTTATATTGCAATGTTGTTAAGTATTGTACTACAATCATGTTCCTTGTTATGGCACTCTTTTGAATTGAATCATTAGAATATATTAAGATATCCTCTGAATTGCATTGCATGCCTTCAAAATTAGAACTAATGTAACAGTGTAAAACAATATATATGGTTTTATGTTGCAGGCAGGTAAATCAATGGATGCTGTTATTCGTAAATATGAGGAGATACTAGGTAGTAGGATGCTACTGGGCTCTTCTGACAAAAGTGTGGCCAACATCATGCATCAATATCTTGAACCATTCTATAAGACGACAAACAACATATGCACAAGTAAGGTGCTGACGGTGGGGCTTGTCCTTTTCTTCATGGATCATATATCAGAAACAATTGCTACCTGCAGAGAATCTCGTCACAGCCCAGAATGGCTAAAAAATGCAGCAGAAGAAATGGCTAAGAAGGCCAGAAGTTATATTAATCAGGTTTGCAACATATTTACATATATGACAGCGATTCTAGATCCGAGAATCAAGGGAGAGCTGATCCCAGAGAGTTTAAACTCAGAAAATTTTCTGGAAGAAGCAAGATCCCATTTTATGAGAAATTATTCTACCAGCCATTTCCCGTCCATGAGTTCTGGTTACAATGCTCAAGAAATCGAAGATGGCGGAAGTGTCTCGTTCGCAGAGGAAATTGCTCGCAAGAAACGTAGAACAAGCATGAGCTCCGCCACTGATGAGCTAACGCAGTATCTGTCAGAGGCTCCAGCCCCGATACCAACAGATGTTCTAGAGTGGTGGAAGGTTAATAGCACACGCTACCCACGGCTATCTGTGATGGCTAGAGATTTCCTGGCTGTGCAGGCAACTTCAGTTGTGCCTGAAGAACTTTTCTGTGGCACAGGTGATGAAATTGACAGGCAAAGGTTCTGTATGCCACATGACTGCACACAACCTGTTCTGTGTATCAAGTCATGGATTCAAGTTGGCATTAAATTTAAGTTTAAATCGACTGAGATAGACTATGAGAGGTTGATGGAACTTGCAGCAGCTGCTGCTGCAACAGATAGCAGCCCGGCAAGTTCTGACAAGAAGCAAAAATAACGATAGGAGATGGCAGCACTGAAGAGTGCTAGATCACTTAATTAACAGGCAAGATTACTGTCACTTCTAGATTATATATTGATTTGGCACTAGAGTGTTTTGAAAACTTCTTGTATTATTAGTATAATGTATTATGTTGTACAGTTCTGAATTCTGGAAATTACTAACCTAGAGAGAGGGAAAAAAAAAAGAAAAATCAAATATGCTCCTTGATGATGGAATTATCCCTATCTGTAACTGCCTGCAGCATGCGTTGTGTTTAACGCATTCACATAAAAAGGCACAAAAAAAGAAAGTTTAACCCTTGGCGTCTACCCTGTGTATACATGTAGAGAAGTTAGCGTTTAGAAGCTGCGTCCTTTTTATTTATTATTATTTTTGCACAAGAATTGAACAGAATATGTATAGTTTTGATGAAACTAATTAATGGTATATAACCAAAAAATATATATATCAAATCTCTTTACAAAAAACAATGATGGTCATTAACATTTATTCATCAAAACGTTCAACAAGCATGTCGTGTGAATTTTGACAAAATCTGACCCTATAATTTTTCATACTTTAAGAATGTAATAAGCCCGTCATCAGTTGGGGTTCGGGGATATCATTACAAATCACTGCAAATATAAATACATAGGATGTTGACCAAATATATATATCAATATCACGATCCAATGGATGACTTGTACATCGTTTCTAATACAAATCGTATATTGAACGTCCAATAATTTAGTACGAGTTGTGGCAAGTTTCTGGACTGGTCCCTAAACCTGTAGATGACTTTAACGAGTGTAAATAATTTTATTCAAAACTAACTATTAAAAGAAAATGCTTCTCCAGATCAATGGGAGACGAAAGCCTAAAAAAATTTAGTTTGCAAACTAAGTACATGCATTGAAAATTTCTTGCTAAACTGACTACTCTGTATCTCTACATCAACAAGTGCTCTCGTCCATACTCACGCACTATAACTGGGACGCTTGTAGGAGGGAGCTGCAAAACCAACAGCAAGGGAAAAATTGAAGATTGTGAAGGCAAGAATCAAAAGTGGACTAAGTGATTTCGAATGACCAAATTAACTTTGAAGTGTACCACTAATCCACTTACAATACCATACTCTGTAACAATCGCCGTGACATAATCTGAAGGAGTGGCATCATACCTGTAAGCTCACAAATGAAGGAGGTGTTAACACAAATGAAATATCTTAAGCTCACATCAAATTCAAAAGCAGCAAGTTGTCTTTACTGGTCCAATTGTCGAGATAATTGGCATCCTCTCTTCCAGGAACCCTGGCAATAGCATCTGGGTCACCTGCAAGCAATTTCAAAGTCTCTCATAACACAGCTTCCAAATTCCAACTCCATTTCAAAATATGTGTATGAATTAGAACCATGCTTGGCAGAGCAGGAACTCAACAGAATTGGGAGGAAGATACTCCTTTGTTTGCAAAATAATACTTTATTGATACCTATATGAGTAAATCCCATCCTGGTCCCTTCTGTTGATACACATCAAAGATAACACTGGATTGAAAATGAAACATTAGCAAGTTGATGTGACAAGCATACCTAGTTCATTGAAACATATTGAATCCAGTTGCACCCTTTCTTGAAATTTAAATGCTTCACAACAGATTAATACGGGAACATGAAATGCATGAGCCACCATTGCAATGCATGAAGAGCCAACCCTTGAATATACAGTCCCATTGGCCAAAACGGCAGAAGCTCCCAGAAAAACTCGTGTGACCTCGTGCATGATATAAGAAACAGCATTGATATGAGTATATGTGCAACTCAGGCCCTTACTCACCAGCCTACGAAGTAAGGCCTGACCTTCAAGCTTAGGCCGTGAGTCAACAACCACAATGCGGAACCGTTTCCCAAGATCATGGGCATATAAAAGAATCATCTCAACAACAGTTGAAAACCCATATGTAAGAAGAACATCCCCATCCTTAACCTTTGACGAAACATGTCCAACAATCACCTTATCAGCAAGAACTATCTTTTCATTAATGTACCGGTCAATATCAGAACAAAGAGAAGCTTTTGCCTCAGACTCGGAATGACTTAAAGGCAAATTGGTCATGCGATTCTTAACAAACCTAATTGCATTTCCCATCCCCATAGAAAGTGGTCTACATTCAGTTAAAAAAGAAACATAATTACTGATTTTTGAAGAAAAATCCCAAGCAAGGACTTTTTCAGGCTGTGTACAGTAGTCTTGAATGGCTTCTTGAAATGCTTTTAGCATTGCAATACAACGAGCATTACCCCCTGATATATACCCTGCCAGATAACTCAATCCAACCTGAAAATAAAATATGCTGCTGAGCACCACATCGAAATTGCCAATCTTCTATTATTTTTTCAAAGTTTATTTGCACACATACAGCTTGTACTTAAATTGACGAACTCTATGTGCAGTTCAAAGTTCCAAAAGTAATTCCATATCAAATCCATAAACAGCGACTTATACATACATGGTAATGAGTTAATGCAGTATCAAAAACCAATGGCTTCAGAATATATGCTAGGAAAAAAAAAACACTATTAAGTTGAAAGAGGCTGTGGCATGTCAGCTGGCATCACAATTTCCCGCCTTTTGCATGGGATGAGCCAGCAAGGGAATGTATAGGTGATTCCGGTTCTTGTTCAAAAGAACGAACTGTGAATGCTCAGACTGATACTGTTGATAGCAGTCATAACACCCTGCATGTTTACATTGATGAACAAGACAATTTGATGCATGCAAACATAAGGCAAACAATTAAATCTAACATATTGGATATTATCAAGGTCTTTGAAAATATACTTTAAGGCAATATAAAATATGGTGATAATAATGAGAATCATATCACATATCTGACTGATTTGGCCTACAAATAAGCGTCATGTGCACTAATTTAAACCGAGTTTATGAATTTCCAGAAGAATACCTTATACACAGCAGGATGAACCGAATCAATGTGGAAAAACTGTTGTTCAAGATTAGGAAGCTGAGTCCCTCGCTCATATTGAGGCAAATGCAGAAACAACTCAACTCTCTTTCTAGATTCAGTCTGACTGACCACTGCACGCCTCTTAGCCTTTTCCACTCGAGTTTTGTCATCAAATTGCATTCGTGGAGGAGGAGCTTCTTTTTTCCTATCTTTATCCAGAGGCTGATCTCCAGATTTCTTGTCAGGAGCCACTGAAGATGCTAAGGGAGGACCATCTTTATGCTGTGAAGACTGCTTCGTACCTATACCCGAAGCTCCTCTCCCAGATTCAGCAGCTGCTTTACTTCCCTGAGCTGGATACAGAATGACAATCAAAAGCATAAGCGCAAACTATTCAAGAACCATGTGAGATGCATCTGAGCATGTTGAATTCCAGAATGGCAATTGAAGTATGGATTATCTGACACCTTAAGAACTGTCTACTAAAGCACCAATTCAGTCTTCCAATGCCAAATATAGGATATATTGTTAACTTAATAACTTCATTGACAATATTGTCATTCAAACAAAAGATCCAAGGAATAAAAAAAGCGCCACTAGAATATATTCAAACTCAAGATATAAAAAAACAATAATAATACATCATAAAAAGTTAATGAACCTCACTGCCCATAATCCATCAACAAAACATATGCATCTGAATTCTGAACTACAAATCATACATATGCAAGCCAACAAATTTAGTAATGGAAAAAATATATATATCAAAGGGAAAGAATAAAATTATGTTGAGTAGTGAAACAAACAACCTTTAGAAGCAGCTTTAGCAGCTCGTTGTGCCACCTGCAAGGCTCGTCTTTCAGCTTTTGTAGTTTTAGCTTTCAGCGGCTTTGAACTCGATTGCAATGCACCATCATCCTCTTCCCTCTTTTCTAATATACCAAAGAAGAAAAAATGCATGCAAATTCATGCATGAGCACGATGAAATAAATTTTATTCGATTCTGATAAATAAAAGAGGCACCCAATTCACGAGCTCCCAGAAGGGTTCTAGTACGGGGAGGGTAGATATGTGCAGGCTTACCCTTCAAATAGAGAGACTATTTTCAGAATTTGAATATGAATTTGAATATGAATTAATCTTATCGTTGTATTAATCTTACCGCCCTCGTATATAATATAATAATAAATAAATAAAATAGATTAGTGTTTACCGGTGGTGGCAGTAGCCGGAGCAGGTGTTGAATTTTGGGGAGGGTTAGGGAACTCTTCATCCCAGGCATTCTGAGTGGAGCTCCCAAACGTTGACACGTGGTCGGCGGTAAGAGGATGCGACTCCGGGACAGGTACGGCGGCGGTTGCGCCGGGAAGATGACGTGGCAGGGATATCATGACCGGAGAAAGGGAGTTGGAAGAGGAGGAGTCGTAGAAGGGAGTTGGTTCGGGAGGGAAGAAACCCACGCGCCGGACTTTGGGGTCGATGAGGGCACGGGAGGAGGCGCGTCGCTCGTCCATGGTTTTGCAATCAGCGGCGCGTGAGTGAGTGCGCGAGGCTCAATCAGTTAGCAAGCGAATGGGATTTCGGCGTGAAGAGGCAATGTAGCTTTGTGATCAATTAGGGTTTGATGATTTGGGAGCATTCTCGTCTCAGTTTCAAGAGAGTTTGCGTTATAACAACGTTGTGTTGTGTTGTGGCTGTGGTTGTGGTTGTGCATACTGTTGTGATGCTTCCCACTTTCCGTTTTTGGTTCTTCGTTCTTCCGGGCGGGAATCGGCGTTTTCTTTCTATTATATTCAGATATATTATTATTCATTCATTTATTGATTGATTTAGGGTATATGTGGAGAAGGATTTTTTTTTTTTGGGTAAAATTATTTTTGTTTAGAAGAAAAATCATGTATTTGAATGATTCTTTTGAAAATAATCAAAAACTTAAAAAAAATCTTATTTCAATCTTTTTAGAAGTTAAAAAGGATTATTTAAAAAAAATCAATTTTTTTAATTATATATAAAATTTAAATTTTATAATATTTTTTCAAAAATTTGAAACAAACACGCTCTTAATTTATATCGTTTCTCAATTTGAAAAAAATGTATACAAGCATAAAATAATTTATTTAATTGTCACTTTAATAAAAATGTTTAATTTAATTGCATATTATATTTAAATTTTATAAATAAATTAAAAACATATAATTGTATGGTAATATGAAATTTATTTACATTGTTAATACATCAAATTAATATTTTTGTTTATTTACTTACTTTTTTTTACTTTCTTTAATTTGATTTCATAATCTGCAATTTTATGCGGTTTGATATGCCATTTATTAGGAGTTAATTTTCATAAAAAGGACTCCTAGACTTTGTGAATATCCCATGATAGGTTACCGAAAGCAAGCATAATAAAGAAGCATGCATGGATTTTTCACACAAATAAACCCAAAAAAATTATTAGCAACCAAAATAAAACTTTCAAATATTATTTAAACAAATGAATCGTTTTAATATTATTAGGTGATTTTGTAGGAGTCTCATATGAAATCAAGACATTAATTAATGTGTTTGATTTTATTGAAGGCAGTGATAAAATCAAAGTATTTATTTAACACAAGGTAGCTTCTAATCTAGTTGGTCTTTACACTATAATTTTATGTAGAGGTCAAAGATTCAAATCTCACCTCCAATTTTTTCAATTTTTCATAACTATTTTAAATTTTTAATAAATAATAACAAAAGATCATTTAATATTATTAATTTATTTATGTAAGAATTAATCATATATATATATAGAAGGGGAATTCTTTGACCACTTTTTTGAAAAGAAAACTTGTATTCATTGTTAAAAAAATTGGGCAGAAATATATTTAAATTTTTTGGCCTTCAAAAAATTTTCCACACAACACTTTTTTTCTATTGTTTATATGTTATACAAAGTTTCAATTTTACTATATAACACAAATAAACTATAGCTGATAGACCATTAGATTAACTAATTTAGGATTCGATAAATTTTTTAAGTATATAGATCTTTGATT
>JAVHNL010000322.1:0-25000 GCA_031216105.1 Dalbergia cultrata | reverse complement strand
TATATTCCTTTCCAATGTCTTACTTGTACCGACTCGCTTTCTGAATTCATTATATAGAGCAGCCAGACCTATAAATAATAAATAAAATAAATCATTTTGAAACTCACTCCTTTGAAGGCTTGTGTATTCCATTTTATGATCATTAGAGTCTGAGTCCAACTCGTTTTGAGTATCTGATCCCATTGTTTTACTGCAAAATAATATATTTAATTTTTACAAAGCTGCAGTAATAGATTGTTGCATTGTGTTTTCTTAGCGGTGCTAATGTATTAAGAAGTATTTCGTATGAAGAAGACCAAAACAGGTGTTGTTTAAAGGAGATTAGACATTCAGTTGATAAAAGGAATGATTAAGAAATTATATAAAGAATACATTGTAGCCTGTTATAATTAGTAATTTAGTATCATTTCGTCCAGAAGAATTTCACGGTAAACAGTATTATATTGAGAAACTTATCTCTCTCCCTCTTGTATTCATCACAAATTTAGGGTGAGACTGTTTACCTCACCCATAAAAAAACGAGTGAAAATTTAAATTTGCGATCGGTCACGTGCGAAGAAACTTATCTTTGTGTTTGATACTTAGATCATGTAGGAAAATAATGTAGAAATAAGAAAATCCCATTTTTTTCCCTTTTTTTTAATCTTTCACAATGATTAAATGAAAAAACAAAAGGCAAACTGCGTGGAAACAACCTGTCTCTCTCTGTTTTTTTTTTTTTTTTTTGGCTGTTCTGCTTGATTTAACCTCTTTCAGGGAAGGGTGTGCCACATCTCCAAATCATGCGCAAAAAATCCAAAAAAAATTATGAATTACCTCCTCTAAATATTTATTAAACCCACTTAATGGTATAATATAATGTTCAATATTTTACGGTGAAAAAAAAAAAGAAGCTTGTGCGGCAGGTTTTTTAATTATTTTTTTCCTCCACGCGTGTGATGTAGAATGACTTACAACAGCCACGTTTAGTGGACAATGGAATGCAAACTTTCCAAGATGCAATTGGGAACGCAAGCCTCGACTCAGTGGAAACAGAATCTAAACCTAGAAACGTCAAATCGTCTCTCATATATGCGCACTAGATGAAACATTCCTTATAAACTATACCGTAGAAATCACACAAACACACAATACCAAATACAAACAAAAAAAGAACAACCAAGAGAAACCTAATAAAATTCCCACACAACGAGCATGATTTCATTTCACTAACAAAATCGCCATCATCACAATTTTCGGAAGAACTCTATACAAAAAACAAGTCTCTCATCATATCAACGACAAAACAACTAATTAACACCACGAAAGTACTAAAAATTAAGAGACTTTTTTTTTTTCATCCCGTTAATTCCACTTTCCAAAGTATGTATCTTAATTTGCACTAACTAACCCTATTACTGGCTTATTAATTCTTCCAACTAAAACGAATTTGTCTTCTTCTAAAGCCTTCTTGTTCTTGAGTTGAGAATGAACGAACGAATTCATTCATAAGTGGGCTTGTTGTCTTGGGCGCGTGAGGTAGCCAGGCAAGGGGCTAGCGCGTGGGGACCTGAGAGGCATTTCAGTCACCTGCTTACCGTTGATGTCGTAATAAATCACGCCGGAGAAATCCAACGGCTCACACTTCCCGCCCATAAGAATCTCCTTCTGCCACACGCCGCCGTGTCCCCAGCCCTCCGCCGCCGTGTCGTCCTCCACAGCACCGCCGCGCTTCTTCTTGTTGTGGTGGTTGTTGTTGTGACCGAACGGCAGCAAGGCCTTGTTGCTTATGTTGCTGAGGAGCTTCTTCGGCGCCCTGAGCGGCGATTTTGGCGGCGGAGTTCGGAGCTCGATTTTCCAGTGGTCGTCGTTAAGGTTGCTGTCGTCGGCCGTTTTTGTCGGCGCGAATTTCGGCTTGGGCTTAAGGCGGCTGGCTCGCTTAGAAAGCAGGGCGAGGACGGCGGTTATGGTTACCAGGAAGCTGTTGGAGTGGCGCTTCGGGGAGTCCGAGGATGCAACGTGAACCATGGCTCTCTCTCTCTCTCTCTCTCTCTCTCTCTCTATTTGTGTATGTGATGATTGATGAGGTTATTGGTGAGAGAGTGTTGTGTTGTTTCTGGTTTCGAAAGTTTGAAATGTGAAAGGAGGTTTATATAGGTGTAGTATCGTAGAGAGTCTACGGTTCTTCGGGTTGACTCAATCTTTCAGTTGTACTTTCAAAAAATAAAATTGTAAGTATTATTAATTAGCTAGAGAATTTTGCTTGAGAAACCATTAGGTGTGGCACAATTCATGCTTTATATGGTATTTTTTTCAAAAAAAAAAAAAATTGTGATGATAATAATAAATAATGTTTGTTTAGTTGAAGTGAATATTGTATATTTGTAATGAAAATTAAAGAGTGTTTGAACGTGACTTTTTTAACTTGAGAGTAAAAATGTGAAGTGCATTTATAACCTCACATATTGGTACAATTATTTTTAAGATTTTGAATAAATGAAAATAATGAATGTTTACAATTTTTTATTATTCTTAAATATATTTTAAAATTATTAAAAACCGATAAGTCAATAATAGTATTTAAAACAAATTTATATATTGCCAAATAAGACCTTTTTTGTCAACCAAGTTAATTAATTTACTTAAAGTGTGATGTCCTCAGCACTATTCTAATATGAATGATCATTATAGAGAATATATATACTTTCTTGATCATTTGACTACTCTACATCGAATTATATGTATTACTACTACCATTTATGTAACAATATAAAATTTAATGGCTGATTTTTTAGTTTTAATAGAATTAGAAGTTGAAAAAGAAAAAAAAGATTGTGACACAATTTTTTCAGATGATGTGATAATGTTTTGATGTGAGGGGATCATTTGTTGCATACTAGAGGTAGGTGCAATTCTACATTACAAGTTAGCAAATATAGTAAGCAACCGTATTGGTGAAAGATCAAGTAGACAAGTGTTTCTTTTCTTCCTTGATACAATAACTGCGGACCACTAAGCAAAATTTCACTAGAGACAGTAACATCTTTGTTTTTTTTTTTAATGATAGTGAACTAACTTCACCTAATATGTAAGATGATGAAATGGTGAACGTAAGATCATGATTTCCACCTGTCATGACCCCAACCATGAGGTGTGAAAGAGCTCAAGTAAGTGGTGGTTCAGTCAACGGCGGTGCCACTGCCGCAGTACGGTCGGCTTAGGAGGATAATTATATATATTTTCACATGATTTTATCTTTAGACTAAGATTATGTATGGGAGGACAATAATCCAAAGGCCAAGTCTTGCTTTTGAAACATCTGGAGCTAGTGGGCCAAGTTTTGGAGCCCCCATCATCTTCACAAACCACTATCATGCGTTTCTCGTTTCAATTGGTCCCACCAATTTGCGTGACAAACATCGCTCACTATTGACTAAAACATTTCTCGTTAATTTTCCAATTTTTTTTTATGCATTTTGGAGAAATAAAATCCGTCCGATTGATTGCAGTGACTTGAGTGAAAGTTCATTTTTGATAGTTAAAATGACATGTGTGTTTTATTTTAGTCCATAAAATTGAGAAAAAAAAATTAAAGATTTAGCTCTTGAATTATTAAAAATTACTCGAGTTAGTTTCTAATATAATCTTATGAGAACTAAATTAAATTATCAAAAATATTAATTTAAATATATTTTTATAATTTTAGAAATTAAATTGATAATTTTTAATTTCATGGCCTAAATTTAATGTCCCAAGTTATAAACACGGCTTGGAACTGCGCGTGCAAGTGTTTTCAACTTGCACGGCATCTTTCAGATAGCAATCAGCATCATCACACAATATATCACTTTATAAGGCATTACACTAAATGATTTTAACGATATATAATAATAACCATGAGTAGTTATGTCACTCCCCACAATTGCAATATACTAAATGGCGTTAGGCCACAAAACAAAACAATTGGAATCGCAGTTTCACGTGGTGAAAACAACTAGTGATTGAGTTTAATTTTGATTACTAATTTGATGCCATAGTTCTTTCTGTTAAGGGCAAAGGACAATGGTGAACAAAACTGAACTTAATTAGGAAGGTACTAATTACTAGGTGGTAGGTTACCTTCCATTTCATGTGTGCATTTGCAACGATTATTCGATGAGTTTTGATTAGGTCAAGGACTAGTTTGTGATATACTCTTTGTCCGTTTGTCTACTACAACCCTACGTCGGTTCTGAGCCCATGCGAGTTTCAACTTTCAACTCTTGCCAAAATAATTAGCAGATAATTAATATTTAAAGGAAGAAAACAAAATAAGCTAGTCGTTGCTTGTGCTATAAGGTCAGGTTTATATGCCCTGGACTCGATCTGACCCACCCTTTTAGTGATTCCAAGGGGGCATCTTCCTTTGGGTGATTTATAGGGACCGTTTGAATTTAGCATGCAATTGCGACAACCGGGCCATCTTTTTAATTATAGGTAAATGTCATGACCACTTATTCACTTACATGACATCAGTTGTGACCAACATGGTCTTCTTCTTCTTCTTCTTGGCATTGGCTTAGAAGGATGGACGGACAGGAATCACGGGAATAGAGCTGAACCAATTAATGATAATAAATTCAATTTTTGTTTTTTTTCAATTTGGGTTACGCTTATTTACTTAATTAGATCTATTGAGTGCTAAATAATATAATTTTAAAATTTATTCTTTAATAATATGAAAGTTAAATAAAATGACGCAAAAGTTTAAGGAAAGGAAGGGTGCCGAATATTTGTGGGAATTGTTTGATCCAATCCAAACTCTCATATTTTATTTTTAGTTTAATTTTGACATAAAGATAGTGTAATTAGGTTTTATACTTTTAATTTTTTTTTATTTGTACAATCATTTAAATAGTGATAGTATAAGTCAATCATAAGTACTTATATAATAAAACATGATTAGATGGTCGTAAAAATAAGTGTTATTTTATACTGTGACTGCGATAAAGCTAAATTCTACTTTTTGTTCATAACAAACAACCCTTTACATTGAGAATTTAATTTTTCTTCTAGGTTAGGAATAGTAACATCTTTTCAGCCGTAACCAGTGCTAACGAGCAGCGGCTCTAAAGCCGTGATCATGGATTGGACCAAGTTTGCTTCAAAAGAAGTTCACAGGTTAGAGAGCGATATATGGGGCGATAATCAAGCCAAGTTCATGTTTCCCTTTTAGTGAGGTAAAGCCCAACTTTAAACTTAGCTAGACCTGGTCTCTAGACAGTGTGCGTATTCTGTAGCATTCATAGGAGAGGCCCATGTCGGGAAAAAGAGTGACTGGACCTAGCACTCGTTTGTCTTGTCACTATCATCACCACGGCGGCTCAACTTATCTAGGATATGATCACGGGTTTGGAGTTCGGAACGGGAGGGCGAAAAAAAAAAAAATGATTCATTTATTTTTTCTTTTCATGTAAAATTTAAACTCACAAAAATATTTTTAAGATTTCAATAAATCCCAGATTTGATCATATTTTGAAGGTGTTAAACAAATTAGTCATTAAAAAAAAACAAATACCTTTTATGATTATTTGTGACTGAAATAGGACAAATGATAGTAATAATTTATAAAAATAGATCAAATTAGTCCCTTAAAAAAATATAAATAAAATAAATAAATTCATTGAAATATATTGAAAATAAATTAATTTGTTATTGATTTAAATTGTGAGGGATCTCGAAATATGCTTTTAGGAGCTATTTTGTCCCGCTTCATTCTTGTTAGGACTTAGGACCAACTTGGAAGTGAGAGAATTAATTAAAGTTGCAACTAGAATTAAGAACGAACTTTTCTTATTTTGTTCGATGTGAAAATAATTGAATGCTTGTACACGACAATTTTACGTTGGTTGTGTTCTTGTTATCACTTGTCACGCATCTCTATTGCACCAAAATCAACTATGACTGAAATAGTGACGTAAATGAATCTTATTAAAAAAAAAAGTGGCTTAAATGAATAAAAAAATAAATTGATTTAGTTTGAATTTAAATTTAAATTAAGTCTCACTAAATAGTAAACCCTATTAAATTTATTTACAAAAAATCCTTTAAAATTTGATATGAATATGATTTTAAAATTAAGGCAATCAAATTTCATTAACTTTATTAAATCAAACCATCTCTTATTTTTAAATGTTTTAAGTATATAACTACATCGTTTTTACTTTATAGCAACATTTGAATAAAAAAATTGTTATTAAAAAATTTTCGCTACGTTTAAAAAGTACCGCTAAAAGTATTAAATTTTTTTAGTAATAGTTTTTATAAATATGGTACACAGGCTACATTGTGAAACACATATAGCTAAGTAACACGTTTTAAATATGATTAAATTTTGATTATATATGTCAGATTTAATATACGAATTAAATCAATTCCCATTTTTAATTATATAACCTTGGAAAACTACCCTTATTAATTCATCTGTGAAGAAAGTAGCAACATTTTAGTTGTAGAACTTTTCAAAAGCGAATGATTTTTCATTAAAGGTTCAAATATGTGTTTTGTCCTTTATAACTAAGCGAATTTTGGTTTTAATACCTAAATTTTATTGTTTGGTTTCGGTGTACATTTCCAAAACTGTTTGATTTTATTTTTTGTCACATATAATTATGTACTGTAATAAAAAAATTGAATAAGTTAACTTTTTGTTAACCAATTCAACATTTAACATAGGTAGTTTAACTCAGGGGCATATAAAGAACGAGTTGAGACGGATTGAAAAAAAATCCAAACCCGATCCAATTTTTAGATTAGGCCGTTTATTAGAACCCAAACTTGAACTCGACTCAACAAGGACCTGATCAATGACTGAGTCAAATCGACACTTAAACAATCTATAAAAAAATTTGACATTATAAATAGCAAACTTATAAAGTTTATTAGTAAGAAACAAAATTCAAAAAATATTTTGTAACATATATTTTAAAACAAATTATGTGACTACAAAAATGATATTCAATTCTTCAAAATGTATTAATTGAAGTATAAAATCTTATAACATATCACTAATTATTGTATAAAAATATGATTTTAAAAAGATTGTTTGACTTTGGGACAGATTGGATCAACTCGAAGTATGACTAAAACCCGATCCAATAAACTTTGGGCCAAGATGGGTTAGTGGGTCAAGACGGATCATGAACATCTCTAGTTTTACAACAGGGACTAAAACAAAGAAATTTTAGAAATATTTAAACTAGAACCAAATAAAAAAACTTTTCAAAGATCAAAATCAAAATTCGTTTATATTTTAGGGACCAAAACATACTTAACCTTTATTAAATATAAAACCAAAACAGACATGGTAGTATTTTTTGTCACCTGACTTCGCACAATTTAAAGTTAAGCCGATGAAAAACTTTGTAGATCGTGCTACTTCAAGGAAAAAAATTGCCATTGTTCAAGACCAATATGCTAACTGCTGTATAAATCCACTGTTGCAATATGCTAAATTATATTGCCAATGCAACCAAGTGAAAGCCCGAATCACTATCACAAGCAAAACTCATACTAAAACATTTATACAGACACGAACATCTACTAGAGATAGCAATGTTTGGTTGGATTCATATAAGAAAATGCTTGATATGAGAAAATGTTTGCAATGGGATGAAATTTTCATGGATAGAATTTAAAAGAATAAGATTCTCATGTATCTTTCCGGTAATTTTTGCAGAATTTACTTTTGTTTTAGTTAAACTTTTTGGTTGAAAACGCAAAAACTCAAAATCTTAGAGAATACAAGAAATAATATTAGGAAAAATTATTTCATGAACTTTTCTGACAGCTCTTGTATTTTTGAAAGAATAGAACTGTTCTCACTCTGTTTTGGTGAGTGACTAGAGATAGAGCAACGACGTGGCCTTGGATTTTGTTGGAATTGAGGAATCAAATGCTTGAAATAACATATGTACTTGCTAATGTGTTTTATTATGACGTGCAAGTTTATGCCACATTTGTTGTTATGGCCAACGTTGGAAAAGAAGGAGAGGTCACTTTTGGAGTGTTGTCGAGGTTGGAAGGTACCCTAGGCAGTTTATCTTTTTTCATTTTTCTATTCCTTTTTTTAGGTTAGTCACTCACATGAGTTTTTTTAAGGATTTTGAAAATCTTTGTTTTACTAATTGAATGTCCAACTTCTCAAAGAAGGCGATGCACATAAAGACGAAGTCAGTCATGGACTTCCCTTGAAATGGCACACCTATTTATAGGGGGGTATAATACACATTCAATCTTCTTCTCCTCCTCAAACGAGGACACCTCATAACACTCTCTAAGATTGAGGCCACCTCCTTGATCTCAATGCTAACCCAACCATATGGGTCATATGATGCTAACCCAACCATATGGGTCATATGATGTCTCCTTCATCACAGCCTTCCTCTTTCCAAATATAGCTACACCCTTTTGGTCCTTTAGCTATTGAACAGTAGCTAGACAAAGCAAAGAAATGGGGGCTTTGAAGGAGGGAATAAAATCATAGAAACCCATAAAAAAAAAAAAGACACCTCGAGGAGAAATAACGTTGCCTATCCTGGGGTTCCAATCACATAAAAATGGCAAAATAAAGGACAAAGGGAGTAAAGAAATCTAACTCACTAATTGGAATCAAAGAAGTTTGAAAATGGAAGCTGAAGCTTGAAGTTGATAAGTTACTTAAGCACTAGAGAAAATGAGAGAAGTAGAAAACGCAGAACGGTTGAATTAAATGACCATCCCTTTTCGATTCAAACATTTTAAATCCTCCATTTTCATCCAACATCCAAAAATGCTTGGCCTCCTTTTGAGACACATCGCGACTGCCATCTTATCTAAGGATTGAGGGCTTAGCTTTAATCCAACAGCCCGTATACGACCCCTGATTGTCACTTAAACTATGAAATGATTGTCGACTATTTATAGTGCACCATGTGTTACAACACAATCTCCCATAACCATCACTGCGACAACTGAAAGGGCGTAGCAAAACCATGCACTAGACTTCAGACCATTTAAGCTCAGCACACTGTCCTTAGTACATAAGCCTCAGAATAAGGACCTTAGCCTATGACCAAGCTTAGAGCTATATGTATTGGACTAGAAGGGTAATGTTATTTTAATATCCAAAAAAGTAATAGACACTCATTTTATAACCTTTGAATGTTATGGATGTGAATAGACACCCACTTTTTGGGTATTAAAATATCATTGCTGGAACTAGAAATATAGGATAGTGATCTTGGCCAACTCAAGGATATATATTGGATTAGAAATATAGGATAGTGATCTCGACTAGCCCCTAGGGAGCTCGGATAGAGGAACCCATAGGTCGACCACGCAACACATAATTGTTTTAAAGATTCTTTGTCAATGTAGGATGAATCACCCACTGATTTAGCATAACCTAGCAAGATTCCCAACAATCTTATAACAACACAAATCATGAATGTATTGCTTCCACTAATACAGGGCATATCTATGCCTCCTAAAGCTCACATGAATCTTCTTAATCTAGGAAACACAAGGAAAATCCTCTCTAGATTTATCTATGGGGTAACCTCACGATATAAAGGGGCTATTCTCTGATAAATCAATGATGACCAAATTTAATGCTTCAACCACAGTAGGTATCTCTCCACATGAATTTTGTTTCTCCAAAGGCACATAATGCTTGGATTCTTTAGCGTGAACAAACCGCTTGGGTTTTGAATCTTGACATGAGATGGAGAAAGGATTTTGAATTTGGGAACAAATTAAAACTAACGGACCGAGTGTGAGATTATCGTGTGGAAAATGAATGTTCCATAATTTCTTTTGAATCTTTTTTGCGCTTTTCATCAATATTTTTTTAAACTTCCAGACAAAAGGAGAGTATTCTCCTTCTCTTTACTTTCTTTATATATTTTTTTAATTCTCTTTGATTGAAATAGAGTGCAAGAGAAACAGGATCCATGAGCAAAGTGGAGTGTCCACTTTCTATTAACAACACCAAAGTCAACTTAATAACTTGAGCAATAGTTCCACGCACAATCAAATCATGAACAAGATAACTTGAACTCTTAAGAGAGGGCACATAAGCAGGAAAAAGGAAGAGTGAAAAAGGGTCCCCAGCTACAAGGCCACCACAATTAACCACTCCACCAAACTGACCAAAAAAAGGCAAAAAGTTTCACAATCGCTTCAAATGAGTCAGTGCTCATCGGATGCCTTAACTCCACCGAGCTTTAAAGCTAACATTTGAATCTTGAGAAGGAAAAATATGAAGTAGTTAGACTTCATCTCAAACTAATACCCACCCCATGTTGAAATTGGAAGTCACAAAATAGAAAATAAGAAAGTGATCGAATGTGACCCTGTGGCCAAAAAAAGTCCGATATATGGTAAAGTGTTACTGAAAACAAAGCTTCAAGTCCCAAATCTAAGCCAATATTTTCTTAAAAAGAGAAAAATGTGATAATTACAGCAAAGACCTACTTGAGCATGTGTGTGGAGCATGTGTGATTCTTTCATCAAACCATGTTAGTTTAAAGTCAACCCTTTTGTAGCAATGTCCCTCCCTGCACAATCACACATATTTTTCAAAGCCCCTTATTATCACAACTAATCCCAATATTATTTAAATGCATGTCTACTTCAGATATCATGTTAATTTCTTCCTCCTTGACGTGCCGTGCCGTTGCAACCGCTACGAATCAAATAAAATAATGGAATTATATTAATCAGTTTTTGCTTATAGAATTTAAGCATCTCATTCCTAACAATGGATGCATACTGTTCAAGCAAGTTGAGTAGGCCATATTTGCCTGTGTGTGATTGAAACCAAACTATATAGTCCGATCCACATTGTTAGAAGTTATTTTATTCCGCATTGGAATAAATTCTAAATTAAAACCACAAGCAGAAAGAAGCATACATTTTATATATATGACTAATAATTTGTCAGTTTGCAGAGAAGAGGGATTCATATATAACAATTCTCTACTAGACTGGACAAATTTCTTCTTTCATCAATACTTATAAAATTACATTATCATGATGAAGAATAATAAAAAAAAGAAGGGAAAAAAAAAACAAAAATTATTATGTGAACCTCTTTAATGGTGCAATGGGTTTGGACCGGTTGGAACAAGGCGTTTATCAACACCATACCGTGGATCAATCTCGGTTTCCGATCGCTCTGAATGAGCTGGCACGTGCCTCAAGTGGTGTTGATGCCGGTGATGGTGGTGGTGGTGGTGGTGGTGACGGCGGTTGAGAATTGCAGTGAAGTCAAATCCACTTGCTAACATTTTCCTATGGCCAGACACATACAATTGTTGCAGCTTCTTGTTGTTGATGACGATGGTGCCACCATTATTATTACTACTGGACTTGAAACCAAACCATCCGAGGAAGAGTAATAAAAGCAAGGAGAGCCAAAGAATGAATCTAAGCACATGTTGGAATCTGATGATCATGGCCATGATGGGTCGTACTGGGAAAAAGTACAAAGGGATCGGAGGGATTGCATGGAAATCAAGAGAGAAGTTTTACTTTGGAATAAGGACAATTTGATAAGAAGCAATAATGATGGGGTTATAGAGGAAGAAGAAAAAGAAGGGAAGCTTTTGAAGCTTTGACAGCTTGAAGATGCTAAGCATGCATAAGAAATGCTGCTACCGAAGTTTGACATGGGAGAGTGCTTGCTTCCATGAGACTTTAGCTTATAAATTATGTATATATGTATACATATATATGATATGATGTCTAATTAATTGGGCAGAGAGAGAGAGAGAGAGAGAGAGAGAGGCATCAAATTAAAGGGGGGATGAAGAGGGGTTGAGTTAAATTGGAAGGTCCAGTAGATGCGGAGAGGGGGCAGAATTGTCGAGCATTCTTCTTCCAATGAAGCTTCCTTTGCGTTCAAGGAACATATGGTCATTAAAGAGCAGATTGTCAAACCTTGAATTATATATTGCTACTACCACTAGACCAAGACAAGGAAATTAAGAAGTAGGGGTACTTAGGTACGGGTATATATATATAAATATATGTGGTATGAGTGAACGAGTGAGTGGGTAATACCAGCGTATCTATCCAACAAAATAGCTGATTAAAAGGATAAGCAAACAAATTAAGTTATTCATTAAATGAATATTGAAGGACAATAATGGGGCAGAAAATTTCAACTTTGTTTTGCTCCTAAAATAAAGGCATCTCTTGCGATAAGAAAATAATAATGACGAGACACATGCAGTCAAATATAAGGTTGACTCACATGATCGTTCTTTCGCTCATGTATGATCAAATTCATTGAGTTAGGAGACATGTCTTGATTTTGGATTGAGATAAATTTTTTACTCCGCCTAATTTTTTTTTATAATAATAATAATAATACATGGGCATCTCTTATTTAAGATCTGGTATGTAATGTTATCAAGCTCTACTACCTCTTTGAAATACAGATATCGGAGTTTTTTATATTCTGGAAAAATAGAAATGGAGTGCGCGGAAGGACGTCTTGAAAAGTTACTTTTGTCTAGGAAAATTTGGTGGGTTCTTAAATTTGTCAAAACCATGAATTCTATACTTTTAATGCTCATCCATGAAAAACAACGACGTCTCCATTGAATAATATGTTCAAGAGAATTGAAGCAATAAAAAGTAATGAAAAAAAAATGGTAAATAACAGTTATAATTGCAAAAATGAGTTCTTTTTTTCAGAAAAAAAGAACTCATTAAATTAGATATCTTGCTCTTTCTTTATTTTCCGTTTTCTTGGGGTTTATAATATTCTATTCTTTGAAGATATCTTTCGTCAAGACGCACGCTATGGCAGCATGCTGCACAGTAGTCGGCAGAAAGAGAGAGAAGAGTTATGAGATTATTTTGACCACGAAATTTTTAAGCATTGACCGACATATGATTTAAAATAAAGGGATACAAGGTTTTACTATTTTCTTTCCTCTTTTTTTTTTTTCATTTTACCCATATACATAATATTGTTGCTATTGACCTTGAGTTCAACTTCAGCATCATCGAGCTGGCATTGAATATCAGATCCGCTTACCAATTGTCTTATATTGAAATCAATTATATATAATAATGATGCAAACTATGTTATGCCCATCCACGCGTCTATACTCCAGATTATATATATTCGTTGGAACACGCTAAAGTTGCATAGGAGAGCAGAAAACACTTCCTTTAAGTACACTCTTCCATCAGTGCTCTTTCAAATATATTGCTTATTTTGATTTACGCTTACAAATAAATTGGGGAAAAATGTTCAAATCTCACGTATCCCTTCAGAAGGTATAACCGTGTGGGGCATGTGGGTCTATAAATTTTTCTTAGTCTAGCTATGTCAGATGATTGAGCAACGGAAACATGTTGCTTCCGTAGAACACATTTGAGTTATTGACCAAAATTTTTACAGCTCACATAATTGAATGCAAGAAAATCTGCATCTTGCTCTTGAATCTTGATGAACATCTTGCACCTATAATTTTTTTTCTTAAAATAAAAACAAAGTTTAAGCATTAAAATGCATCCCTATTTTTCTTTTTCTATTCAATGATTACACATAATTAAACTTAGCATTTTAATTTTTTTTACAAAAAAATTCTAATATGTTTTTAATAAATAAACAAATTATTAACCCTAATCTTATGGGATATAAAATTTGACTTTGAAATGCAACCAAGAATGAACCAACTGCCCCATCTCTCTTCAAACCTCTAGTACATCTTTGGGAAATGGGCAACCTGGATGGCTTTTGCAAAATGAAGGCTTTGTCGGGAATAGCAGAGGGAGTTAGATATAATTCATGACTCACCATTTTCTTCATTGGTGTGCGCAACACCACAGGTAAAACCTTGGGATGGCCCCACTAATAACAAATCTATGTATCAATTGGTAAATAGTAATGTGATCACAATGAAATGAAGAAGCTTTTTGTTTTTTCTTTGGTACAGCACAATGAAATGTGGTTAGAGGCACTATTCCTGGACAGCCATAACATGCAAAGTTTCAAAGTAGAGTAGTTGGTCATCCAAGATATGATGAAAACTGATGATTACCGACTACTTTAAAGTCAACTGCCCACCAAGGCTCCTCTACAACAGCAACATGCACAACCCACAATATAATATGAACAGTTAACTCCACTCTTTAGGTGCATAATTTGAAGCAGCATAATTATAATATGAGCTCTTGCACTTGCGGATCACAAATCAGGTATTACACCATGCTAACCAGATAAATTTTCTTCATCAACCTTCTTCCCAGTCCACATCGTCATCGTCATCGTCATCATCTGCTGGAGCATCATCAGCTTGAACGTTCAAATCAACCTTGTAACTTACATTTCCATTGCCTTTAACAATGCAAGCAGACACAAATAACATCAGTCAAGGAAAACAACATATAAAGAAAAGGGGATTGAGGAAACAAACTTCAAAAAGAAAAATTCAGGACATACATATATTAAACATAATACAAGAAATTTTTTTAGACTTTTTAGCACATCAAGTGATTGTTGATTCGGGAAAAAAAAATTCAAATCAATAATAAACAAGCTCCTACCCAATATCGGCATCTTAGCATCACCATCATAAAAATAAAAAATAAAAAACATGAGAGAAGATAATCCTCATTGCTTTGTCCTTGTAATTGTCGCCTTTGTGGCACGTAATAATCTCAAACTTACATATGCAAAAGTGCCATAAATGGATCCGGGGAGCTAATCATGCATGCTAAGAATATAATCTCAAATGGATAAGACAAAAAATGCAAGCAATAATATTTTAGTCATCTTTTTATTTAATTACTTTGTGAGGGGTGAGGGGACATTACACATATTTGCAAATATTATCAGTCACATATGCAGGTATGCAGGATTTAAACCTTAAGGATCCAATATCGAGTTTAATGATTATATTAAAAAGGCTAAAACATACCTCCACTTGGAGCCTCCTCCCACTCAGTACCATCATCATTTTCATCATCCTCACGTGGCCGTTTGTCGCCAACGTGATGGTTGGGAGTACTGCTAGAAGGATCAACTGCTGCAGGTGTATTGGACAATTCTTGTTTTTTTTGCAATTCATGCTGTTGCTGAAGTAAAGCAGCATAATAAGCCTTAATGTACTCATCCTATACAAATAAATACACAAGGAATCAGAGATCTTTAGTGAATGCAAACTTACATCAGGAACTAGAGCAAAAAGAATCAAAACATAGAGAAAATAACAGTTCATATTAATTTACGAGCCTGTATATTTTTGTTGTCGTCTTGCTCCATTGCTGACTTCTTCTCATCTGTGTACTGTGTTGCTGTGGAAGTTGAAGTCCCATCCATCTTTGTTTCCTGCTTCTCCAATCCACGTTGTTCTTTTGTAAGAACCATCCCCGATCTGATCATCCATGGTGGCAAAACCTTTAAAGATGTACTTTCAGCTTCTGACTTGACACCCTCTCCTTTGCCTTCAGTCCCATTGAAGTCAACTACAACCTGTCCGCATCCATCACTAGACTACTTACCATTTACAGCTTTTATGGAAGGTATGCTCAATGCCAAAATCAAAAGGCAGCATAAAACAATTCGTTATGATATAACTTGAGAGCAACCCAGGCATTGTCCTCAAATTTAGTTATTATTCATTCACTTGTCACTTATTTCAAAATATCAGAAAAGCTTAAAAGTGGTCTAACAAGGGGCACAAAACAGTGAATTGGAAAAAGAAAAACAGTCATGGAACGAAGCCATTCAAGCTAGTTGACAAGAATGTTCATGATACACTGGAAAATTTATGTCAGGCCAATTTGATTAAGACAGGCTCCAGTATGTCTGTTCTATATAATTCATTTTGTTTATCTGTTAGAGCACATAATACTTCTAAAAATGGACATATCAGTTCAAAAAACTATCCTATTCAGACCTGTTTGAATAAAATAAGCCATCTGTGGAGAAATATATTTTTAATTGATAGTATATAATTACAAGTATTTGAACTTTTATTATTAGAGACATCTATTTGGCGAAAGTCTCCAAACAAAATTTTCTACTGTGTATATAAGTCAGCAACATACACAAACTGAAGATAGAAATTCCACCTATTAAATTTTTTGATGAAAATCATCATCAAGCAATAACCAAAATACCAAACCATACAATCTTCCTTAGTTCCTTATCAGCAAATTTTAAAATAACCCATAATCACTCTTCCCAGGAGCATAATTCATGATTTTGGAGAAAGGGTAGGACTCTTGACACTTCAAGTGACTATTGATGTGTGTGTGTGTGTATATTCTTTACCCACCCACTCCTCAAATAAACAGAAATTTATGTTTAATAAATTTAGTTATAACATGGAAGGGCTTTCTACCCCAAAATAGCTCTTATTGTAAGGCCCAAGTAATTGAATGATGATATGAAAAGTCATCTATTATTTTTTAAAGGGTTTATCTAACCAGTGCGCTTAGGACACTGGTTAAGGAGTTAAAAAGCAGAATTTTCACACGAGTTTTTATCTTTTCAAAGTATGGAACCCACTTAAAAGTTTTAGA
The DNA here is from genome assembly GCA_031216105.1 of Dalbergia cultrata. Taxonomy (NCBI): domain Eukaryota; kingdom Viridiplantae; phylum Streptophyta; class Magnoliopsida; order Fabales; family Fabaceae; genus Dalbergia; species Dalbergia cultrata. The sequence goes on along the minus strand of JAVHNL010000322.1, from coordinate 8,452 downwards.
ACATCCTCTTTATGATATCCTCAACCAGTGTCCTTAGAAAAACTGTTCTTTAAAAATTTAAAATTTTATAAAATTATCTACTTTTATTAAAAAATCATTTGATTTTTAATTCAAAAAAATAAATTTCGCCCAGCCAGTTTGATTAAACTGGGCCAGGTCACTGGTATTTACAACAACCTGCAGGGTCAGGCCAGTTTGCCCTGATTCAATTACATGTCTATCTTTTGCTCAACTTGGACTAGTTGGTTGGCCAGTTCACCAGTCTAACCAGCCGTTCAAGCTAATTTTTATAACAATACTTTGAACAGTTTCTTTATATTAACTTTAAAGTCTTCAGCAAGACTACGAAAAGAGCTTCTTGTTGGGGGTCAACTATCCTTGTTCCTTGCTATTCAATGGTGTATGTTTTGTTTACAAAATGCTTGTAAATACAAGAATTCTCCTTGGCCCAGGATTTGATTTGGGACAAGATATTGTTATGACCTCTCTTTAGTCATTGCCAAATGGCTTGACTTAAGGGAGCTTGCATGCAGATATGCAAACACACTGAAAAGCTTTATTCTGTATGTCTTTGTTTGCTTTCACTTTGTTTCTTCTTATGTCTTTGTTAAGTACAGTATCCTTTCCTCAGCTATTGTTTCTTTCTTTATTCTTTCCGATAATATTTCTTATTTCACCCAAATGTATTGCAATCTATGAAATATAACCAAGAGATTGATATCATCAAAATACATATAAGCTAAGACAAGCAGCCATAATTACCATCACCATTATTCTCTCTTCTCTTTTTGATACAATACATTGACACTATTTGATCACTGAGTGGAAAGCAAAATTATACTGCTCCAACTAAAATTGGAGAATTTTTATTTTGATAGAAGATATTTTACTACAGAAAGAGGGAATGTACAACTACCAAGAGGATTAGACATCCAACAAAAAGGGGGGAAAATACAAGAAGATAACAGAAAAACAGAAGATAAACAATGTAATATATCATTGCAGCTCAGTATATCTGCATGCCAGAAATGATAACTCCCACAAAACAGGAGAATGTTACCTTAGTATCTCCACTGTATGGGATTGATGCTCCATTATAGCCCAGCTGAGAAATTTTAGAGTCAGCAGCATTGACATCTCCATTGGCTGCACGCCCGGCAGCACTAGCTCGAGCTTCCCATGCTTGAAGGCTGCCAAATTCTGGAACAGGTAAGTCTTTTACCCGATTCAGTTGGTCCATTAACGGCTTAAGCTGTGCCTGCAGTTAAACAAGTATAATAGTCATCACATGCAAATTAAATTGTAGGGCACTAGCAAAAATAAATAAAGGCTATGTAAAATCTAATAAATATCATGAAATTCAAACTAGATTAAACCTATAAACATTGTTGTCAAAATTGTGATTACATTCACAAACTAGACCAAGTTTTCAGTCCACAGCTCCACTCAGTATTCAGCCCAACAAAATCTGATCAACATATATACTTGATTACTCGGATGGAATAAAACTTTTGGTCAAAACTCATAAGATCATTGACCTCCATTAAGCTTGCAAGTCTGTCAAGTTTAGCTACAAAGACTGCCTTAGAGTAGGCCATTTCTAAAGTGGGCTATAAATTGTGCCAGCAAACCCCAGCTGTCCACTACTAAGGCACCATAAATTTCATTCCTCTGATCCTCTCCCAGTTAGGACTTAGGACTGAAACGGCATAGGAGAATGGAAAATAAGGATGCTGCCTCCTGATTTTTCTCCACTGGTCCTTTACTTTGTTGCAGTTAGTAATGTCCCATTTGCAACTACTAAGGGGCTGTTTACTTTCAGTTTCCAGTTTTCAATTTTCATTTTTAGTTTCAGTTTTCAGGAAATTGTAAAGGAAAAACTAAAAAAATTGAAAACTGAAATTTGTGTTTTAAGAATTTTCAGTATTTCCTTCACAAAATTTGAAAAACTGAAAATTGAAAGCAAACAGCCCCTTGAGAGTTTCTTTAAAAAAGTCTCAAATCTCAGTCAGTGATTTCCATTTAGCAATTACACGAGTATAGAGAATTAGAGATAGGTTGAAACATGTGAAATCATTCAGCAATCACATGAGTACAGAGATAGGTTGAAACGTGAAATCTAACAGGTATTTTGATAAATGACTTCCTACAACTAAAGTTATGTGAGAAGAAATGAGGATAAGGAAGTTAGCTACGTTCCAAATCAGCAAGAGTTAGTTGATTGATGGAAATGGACAAAATGGGCTCTTGTATAACCAACTACCTGACTACATTATAGAAGCAAGGAAATGAAAGAGAGGAGAGCATTCTGTCACAGCAGCAGGGAATGAGTCAGGAAAAGGCAGGGAAGGGGGTGAGCAAGTATAGTGTGTGAAAAGTGAGTGATAATCAAACTATTTTATAGTTAGAATCTCAAACTGATTAGTGCTCAATCAGCTGCTTCCGATAGCTTGAATTTTGAGCAGCATAAATACTAAGGAGACATCTTTAAATCATTCTCTTCAAAGATTACAACTTGACATTATTAGAAGATCAAACTAATTTGCACACAAGCAGCTCTACAAATGATCGATTCTAATGGTTCCACTGAAGCTCCTCTCAGCTTGTTTGATCCATAAATGCAAGACCCAACTCCATGAACCATAGTTTTAACAAAAAAATACTTGCTAGAAAACCGCATTTTTTTAAAAGGTTTCTCATTGCTAGCAAACAAGAGTAATAGTCATAATCAACAATAGGGATGGCAATGGGGAGTTGAAGGTGTGGGTATCCGCAGGGATCCCCGAACTCGGGTCCCCGCATGAGGGGATTTTTGTCCGCGCGGGGATGGGGACGGGGTCAAAACTTCCCCCGCGGGGAGTTTGGGGGTGGGGACTGGGATTATGCCCCCCGCCCCGCGAGATCCCCGCCCCGAAAGATATTTTTGTAATTTCTAGTATAATCTATATTTTTATTAATTTTTTATATTTTTATTAATCTTTTAAATTTTTTATTAATTTTTCTGATAACTTTTATTAATCTTTTAAATTTACCCTTACCCTAATTTCACTCCCAGATAGCACAGCCTCTCACCCTCACTGCCTCTCACTCTCACTCTCATTCTCATGGCCCCTTTCAGTCTTTCACTCACTCTCACTCTCTCAATGACTCAGTCTCTCACTTTCACACAAACACTGGAACACAGCCTCTCGCAGTCCCGCTCTCACCCATACGATACCCGATCTCACTCACACCTCACATGGCCTCTCAATCTCACCAACACCCGGGCTCACGGTCACAGACGAGAAGGACAGCGACAAGTAGCTCGACCAGCTGCCGAACCAGCAACGAACCAGCGACGAGCAGCGCGATGGACAACGATGAGCAGCACGACGAACCGGCGACAACGGCGGTGATGTGATCTGCTAGATATTTTATGGTGTTTTTTTTAAAAATTATTTTCTATTGTTTTTGTTGTTTCTACTGTTTCTGTTGGCCATCAATGTTAAATCAGATATTTTTTTGTGTTTTTTTTTTTTGGGGCCATTTATTGATGATTTTCCGATTCAGGGACTTTTCCCCCTCAATTTTGCACATCCCCACGGATATCCATGCGGGGATCGGGGATCCGTGGGGATCGGGCATGAGGGTGATTTTCTCCCCACCGTCGGGGTCGGGGTCGGGGACTGGGATGATCATGGATCTTCGGGGCAGGGAATGGGGAAGTGCCCCCCGCACTTGCCCCGCCCCATTGCCATCCCTAATCAACAATGACAAATCTAAATGGAATGATCCATCATATGAAGCCAAAAATAGAGATGAACAGAATAACAAAATTATATAAGAACCTCCATCTTCTGAAGCATGTCCTTTAACTTTTCACGTCGTCGTCTTCTTGCATTATCATCTCCATCTCCCCCTTCTTGAGCGGCTATCTTATCACTTTCAATCTCAAGTTTTCCGTTACAACTTTCACAATGGAAGTCCTCATCTTCAAAAGATATTAGCCGCAGTGCATCCAGAGCATTGTATCTAACATAAGTCAAAATCCCCAAGTATTATGGAACAGAAATACATCAATTTGAATAATAATGACTACTTACAATGGATTACTGAAACCTTTTCCCACATGTTGGACATATATATTCCTGAACCGTGTTTTTGTTCTCCAATTCATCTTTCAGCTTATGCTTCATGCGATAAATTCTGTACCTAACCACATCATATATCTGCAACAAAATACAACATAAGAGTTTTAATATATGAAGAAGCCAGAATTTGGTTTTAATGATTTATAAAGTTGTCAAGGAAAACAGGCAAATTAAAATTAATTTTTCTCTTCTCTATGTGACAAAACATCCAAATATCATTGGCAAAGCAGCTTTTATCAAATAATCAGAGAGAAGAGATAGACCTGCGCATAATCTAGACAGCAGTAAGAGTGTGTGTGCAGCTTGACCTTTTCTTCTCCCTCTTTTGCTGTCTGTTGACCATCAGCTGTAGCAGCTACAGCAGCACTATAAATTTTTGCACCTTTTGCAGTCTGTGGTAAAACCAGACAATACGTAAAGATGAAGAAAACATGTACATGACTATACAAATTTACCCACCGTTCTCAAGCATGATAATATAAAAATGACAAATGATAATAAAAAAGTACTCATCAACAGATGAAGTTCTAATTCAGAACCACTAAATAACTAGTCATGCAACATTTGAATTTAAAACTAAAATAGAATGAAGAAACTTTTATCTTAGAGGAAACAAAATGAAAAGTCCTCTAAAATAATAATATTAACAGAGCATACCTATTCTTCCTACTTTAAGATCTAGAACATACTATTATATTGATAAAACTGGAGAAAGATAATGCCACCACATTTGGTAGGATCACAACAAATACCATGGTAAAGTAAAAGCACCATCACGTGATCCAAACAAAAAAATTAGAAATGAGTGAACAAAGACTTGTAATTCTAGGATAAGAAATTAAGTAGAAAAATATCTTTGACATTTCACAAGGCCGGTGGAAGTGTAGGACAGAAGGCTTCAAGTCCTTGCATTTATAGCTTCTAGGGCCAGTTTGGATAACATTACTTGTGACTTTTTTTAACTTTTTAGAAGTTAAAAAAATCACAATTTTTACTTGATGTCCTGTATGGCTATACAATTTACTACTTCCTAAAAAGTCACATTTAGGCTATACTTGGATTATGGTAAGTAGTGGAGTGGAGCGGAAAAGGGTGGAGTGCAATGATAATATTTATGCCTCATTGTTTAGATGTTTTAATGATGGAATGGAGAAATATTTCATCTCATTGTTTGGATATGTCAATGGGATGGAACAGAATTGTTATAATTATAAACTTCTCATTCTTATAATATAGCCTTGAGCCAGAATAGAGTAATATCCAATCTCATTGTATACTTACGCTCCATCCCATTTCCCCCAATTTAGGGGGGAGGGGTAAGAAAAATAGAGATGGATGGTGGTATTAGATGGAATGGATTCCATCCATATTCTTTCCACTCCATCCAAATTTGTCATATCCAAGCAATGGAACTCATTATGATTCTACTCCCTTCTATCCCACTTAGCCCTATTCCACCAATCCAAACATACCTTTAGTGTTTTATGAGAAGTTAAAATATCTAACTTCTCAATAAGCACTTTTGAAAATACCCAAAACAATGATTTTTGTTGCTACGTATTAAAATACATAATAACACTTTTCATAAGTACCTCTCATATAAGGACTTACATAAGCTATTTACCCAAAAAGACTTGTAGTCATAGGGAAAAACTGAGATCGATGGGGAATGAATACAACAAAAACCACGATAGTATTGTCGCACATAGACAAGAATTAGTTGGCATTTATGGAAACACAAAATCTTGTTATAATGAAATTTGAAAAGCTACAGCATGATGACAACTGACAAGTACCTTAAATCTTGATAATGTAAACAATAGCAAATATATCTTTCTTTGATGTCAGTAAATTTTGAAAGGTGGGTAGAATTTGATGCTTGAGATCAAGAGTCAAGTTAACAAACCAATATAACCACAAAAGAAAACAAAACCCTTGTACGACATTTTTAGAGCGTCAAGATTATGCCCAATTTCAGATCACAAATGTAAAGATATAAGCAAATTAGCTAACAAAATCAGATTGTCTTGCAAAAGCTTAAGTGCCCAGGTGGCATTGGCGCCACATAAACACTATCCTTTATTTTAAAGTGAAAGATGGAAAACATATGAAGATAGAATTTTTTATTGTAATAAAATTAAATACAGGCTTTTATTTCTCTCCTACTGAAGTGTGATGCTGTAGCTTCCAATTTTTATTTGCATTTATATGTGTTACAATCATAAATCATCTATTGAACTGCTAACTGAAAAAACAGTAGAGCATCAGTCAGTGACAACTGGCTGTATGACTCTGTCAACGTGTTAAACTCAATCCAATTTCGAAAAGAGCAATCCAAATCTATTGATGGGCACATTTATAAGACCAAGCTATGTGTTGGACAGTAGAATACACCCATTTGATTGGCTAACACCTGCATGCCAAAACTTGTTCATAAAATGCCAGCAATGTAATGTAGTGCATGGACAGAACCAAGTAGTTACCTCTCTCCTATGATCTCGGGTAATGAGCTTTTCTTCTTCAAAGAACCGCAAGGTTCGACGAAGCTGCTTTGTATGTAATTTGAGGTCCTTCGCCAAGTCTTCTTCTCTAACCCATTGTCGTCTGGATAAAATTCAACGAAAACCCAAACAAAAAAAATGAATGCACCTTCTAGTCTACTCTCTCTCTCTCTCTTTTTTGTTTTTTTTTTTTGGGGGGGGGGGGGGGGGGACGATGGCGTCTACTGTATTCTTATAGGTTTGACTCATTTGAACAGCCTATAAGGCTAATTCACAGTCGACAGCAGAAGCACCACAGTTACACAATCCCCCACAAGAGTTGCCTCCCTAGGATTCGAGCTTGCCATCTCTTTGGTCAAGGTTGCTTACCACCTGAACCAACCACGTGGGTCGCACTTTCTGCTTTTCAGTTACATATAATCAAGTCCAACGAATACGTTTTTGGCATTTCCTCACCATCCCACCCTTCATTTCAAGCTCAGAAACAAATCCACACTTTCACCAAACTTAGATACCCCAGTTTCTTTCATTGTGGATTACTCTAGGCAAACAAACATCCATTACATGATGATTACAATAAAAATAGTTTACTCCACTATGGCACTATTTCAATTTCGCTTAAAAATTCAAATTATTTTTGTTCTCCTTTTGTTTCTCCCCCCCCCCCCCCCAAAAAAACTCTCTTTTTCAACATAAGTTAATGTACTACTTCCAACCTAACAGCCATTACACTACAATTTAAAAAACCATTGTCTCAATTTCACCCAAAAAGTCAAACGATTCTAGTCCCCCTTTGTTTTCAACACTCCATTCTGATTCTAATTGTATGTAATGGCTACTTTCAGCAGAGTAACACAAGAGAAAGGCGCGTGTTCACTTCAGAAGGTGAAAAAAAAAAAAAAACAAAAGAAGAAGGAGAAAAAGGGGGGTGGGTCGAACCTCGTGAGGGCATCGAGGACCACAACAGCGATTCCCCTGTTATCACTCCTTCCAGTTTTGGGCTGATTATCACCTTTGCTCGTTAGATCATCGTAGAAAGCCCTTGCCACTAGTTTAACAAGCCTACGCAAGAAAAAAAGGTTTTATGTTGAATTAGAGTTCCAAAGTTGCCTTACTATATAGATATTTTTACATTAACTATAACCAGGGAGAGAGGGATTCGTACTTGTTGTAGTGTTCGACCATGGAATCGAATGAGGGTTTAGGGTTTGGATAGAGTGAGTGTTATTAGGGTTCCGGATTTGTATTACTGGCTGTATGTGGTTGTTGCTGTCTGTTGGTTCGATTGATTTGGAGAGAGGTCTCTCATCTGAGACTGCGGTGTTCGACAAAGAAGGGTGCAATTGGAAACGCCGCCGTTTTATAGAGTGGGGAATTGGATAAGAGAGATATCCATCCGTAGAGCCTAACTTCTTTTGACAGTTGGGTCAAATCGGGTCGGCTTCTTCTTTCCCTATAACACATATGACTCTTTTTTTTTTATGATAAATGAAAATTTCTTTGTTATTCTATAAAATTTATATGTAGATATTTTTTAGATAATTTGTGATTAAAAATTTATTATGTATATCATTAATTAAGGTAATTAATATTTCAAATACTCATAATTAAATAATAAATATTAGATTTTAAAAAGAATCGATACTCTTAGAATATCAAAACAAAAACAAAAAAACTCATGTTTTTTTTAAGCAAAAATCAACTTGGTGCCTAAAACTTATTTAGTAGGACAATTTTATCCTTAAAATAAATCAATTATGTTGTCTCTCAATAATTGAAGTGAAAGACAAGTTAGTTAAATATCTACTAATGAAATAACAC
>JAVHNL010000321.1:0-25000 GCA_031216105.1 Dalbergia cultrata | reverse complement strand
AAAATAAAACTTATGAACACTTTCAAACCCCTATAAATTTTGTTGCTTTCCCTTCTAAATCAAACTTGTAAATGGGTGTGTTCACGAGTTTTGTGAGAATGGAAAGGAAGGTTATCAAACAGAAATGAAGGGAAAAGGAATAAAGAGTTTTAAAATGTTTCAACCAGCTTTATTTATGAGTTTAAAATTGAAAAGAGAAAGGAAATAGATGGCATATAATGTATTTTTAGAATTTTGTCCTTCATTAAATTAATTTAGTATAGTTAATATGCTTTATATTAATTGGTACAAATGGTATTTTGATATTTTAACAGGAATAATATAATAAATTAAGTACTAATTGGTTTAAAATCCCCAAATTAGGGGAACTCCAAAATAGAGATTTTGGAAGATTTTGAGTGGTTACCAAAAGTTCTTAAACATCTTCCCTTCTTAAAAATAAATCTCGAACCCCCATAAATCCTTACCTTCTCTTCCCTTTCCTTTCTTTCCCTTCTAAATCAAATTCGTGAACACACCCTTAGTGTTTAAACAATCAAGTGCACAAAGAGACTGACATGTTCAACAACGGCAATGGTTTTCATGCGTTGTAAAAAATAAATATTACATAATTTAGTCACTACACTAATTAATATTAAATATATGATTTGGATCATTTTAATTTTCAATTTTAAAAGAATATCAATCTATTATTTTTTAGTTGTTTTAACATTTTGGTAAAGAAAAAAAATTAATGTCCCTTTCATCCTTTAACACACAAGATAATAGGTAAATTTACAATTTTTTAAGTTTAAAATTGAGTAAGTCAATGACAAAAAATAATAGTAAATTAAGTTATAATAATTAATAATTAAATTTATTAATTGTGGAATAAAAATTAAGCATTTTTACATTTTAAAATAAGAGAAAGATAAAACAAATTAGAGAAATTAATGTGTAAAACCCTAACAAAGCACCTTCAAAACCTAGGCAGACACTTTTGAGTAGGCGAGCAACTTCATTTGATTATATATGGGTATCTTTTACTTTGAATTTGCTTTGAGTCTACTCATACAAAGGAGCATGTGCCTATTGCATCCCTTCTCAGAAAAACATCACTTGGGAAAGACTACCTATTATCATTATTATTGAGAGATATTTTATAATTTGTATTTAATAATTATTATTTTCAAGCCATGGGAGTATCCTTTTCCTAAGAGTAATTAATACACGAAAATTTTTTTATAAAACTTGTAGCAAATATAGGAAAAAATTATTCCCAATCAATTATTTATAAAAATAAATTAATTTACCTTGAAAACAAACATCTATAAAATAAAATTAAAAAAACCTTCAAATTGGCCATGATGAAGGGCCTTTTTTTAATGAATACCTGCTCAGATCTTTTTTGGTGGGAGAAAATTAGGATATCCAAAAGAGAAAAAAGAGCTAAGCCCACATGACCAAAAGCGAAAGTTCCAAACCCAACCACATAAACAGGCCGGATCCTCCAAAACGGGTAGGCATTTGGACTCCAGTTAAAGTTCAAAGTCTAAACCCCGGCGGGCGCAGCGTTAAACCCTCCCCTACTCGCCCACCACCGGCTGCGCCCGTTGCCTCCTCCCTCTCCGCCACCCACCACCTTCACCCGTCGCCACCGCTGTTCTGAGCTTCGAAGCAATGTCATCGTTGGACGAGAGCAAGTTCGACGTGCACCTCAATCTCTGGGCGCTTCGAATTCCTTGCCAGCTTTGCAAGCTCGCCACTCGAATACTCAATGGGTAACTCTCTCTCTCTCTGTCTCTCTGCGTGCGTTTTGCAGCTTCTGTGTTTCTAATTTGAGCGTTGATGATTGATTGTGCTCGCAGCTACATGCTTGATAAGCCCCGAGTTAAACCCATCACTGAGGACCCAACCTCTAACAAAGCCCGTTACCTTATTCTCTCCGAGAAAGTTCAGAACCAAGGTATCACTCTATCTATGCCTTTTCATAATAATAATATTTATATTTTTCTTAGTAATGGAATATTTAATTATTTATTATTTGCCTCAATTGAAGTTGAAAATTTTGTAATGCGGTTCGAGTATGGAATTCTGACGATGTGTAAAATTTATGTTGCATCTAAATGGTTATAATTGTTATCACATTTTTTGTTGTTATATTTCAGTTTAATTTCCATTGTTTAATTATAAAATTTGGGTGAAGGCAGCATTGTTGGCTTTAGCTTTTTGTTCTGGAGAATCGTGGGCTGTTTCTAAAATTTATAGTTTGAGTGAACGTTCTTATCTATGATTTGATGTTGGATATGGGGCAGATTTATCCGATATTCCAAAGGAGAAGCTTGATGAGCTTAAGGGGTTGTGTGAGATTGAAGTTCTGCCCTATTCGTTGACGCTAGGGTATTCATACTGGAGTGCAGGTGAGTGCATTGTTCTCTTGAAGCATGCTGCATTGGCCATCTTTGCCACGACTACATCAGTAACCACTTTGATAAATTAAAAATTTTAAACGTATGAACTTTCAATTCTGTGTCAACTGTCAAGTACCAGCATACCAAATTGACATGGACTAGTTCTTTCCCTTTCTATCTGATCTGTGGCGGAACTTGTAACTGTTTAACTGTCATTTTTCCTATACGTGCTTTCACGTTGTGTCAGCATCCGATTGAAATATTATTGTCTGGGTTCACTTAGCAGTGCTCCTTTTGTGATTCAATTGTTTCGTACATCGTGCTTTCTTCCTTCCTGCTCATGTTTACATCTTCCTGACAAATTTCTGTTTTGATAGATCATGTGCTGAAGCAGATACTGCCTTCTGGAGTGGAGGTACCCTCGTCCTTTGAAACAATAGTTAAGTATTTAGTTCATTTTGTCTGGAAGCTGATCTGTATTACTATACTCATTCTGGATTCTACTATCTTTGGACTTCTTTTTTATGGCTTTTCCAACTTTTGCCTGTCTTTTGAAACGAACTCAATGCATATGCCATATTAGTTATTTAATGTTGATTCCATGAGAGTGAGGTTGTAAGCTTTTCAATTTTGTTTCTAAAATCTGTTTGATCAGTCCGACTGTCACTAATGGTAAACTAACATTTGTTTTACTAATGCAGGTCAAATAGCCCATTTAAACCTACATGATGAATTACTTCCTTACAAAGATGTTATTGCAAAGGTTATATACGATGTATGTATGGCTACTTCTGGCTTTGGTTTAACTTTCATGTTTTCAGTTTCTTTGTCTATTTACTGCTTCTAGATGGACTAGACACAATTATTTATTAGATACAAAGTTGTGATGATTGTCTTTACTGACTTCTGTTCTTTACATTTGCTTTTGGAATCAGTATTAGTCTATTAGACCATCTTCTGTCTGGGTATACAAAAGTAATTACTGCTGCAGTATCATTGGCCTGGCTTACTTTGCTTGTATTTTTGTTTTTCACTAAATTAGGCATTAAATCTCCAATTCATTTGATGCTGCAGCCTTATTAGATTACTGCTGTATACATTTGAAGCAATCTGAATGATTTTACTGTACTGACAATAGAAGTTACCTTAGTGTCTTGTTAATGTTTGAACGGCATGCCCTTTGCTACATAGATGGATTGTAAGCCTTATTGTCAATCTTCATACTATCAAGCATATTGTTTTGTACATGCGCCTCCTATTAATTTTCACATTTTGACTATTTATGCAGAAAAACTACCCAAGAATCAAAACTGTCGTTAATAAAGTGGGAACAATTACAAATAAATTTCGTGTGCCAGAATTTGAAATTTTAGCGGGAGAACATGATATGATTACAGAAGTGAAGCAATATGGTGCCACTTTTAGGCTTGATTACAGTTTGGTTTATTGGAATTCTAGATTGGAACATGAACATAGAAGGTTGGTTTCACTGTTCCAAGCTGGAGAGATCATTTGTGATATGTTTGCTGGTATAGGTCCTTTTGCCATTCCTGCAGCACAAAAAGGATGCATAGTCTATGCAAATGATTTGAATCCAGATAGCATTCACTATCTGAGGATTAATGCCAAAGTCAACAAGGTGGATAATCGCATTCATGCATACAACATGGATGCTAGAAAATTCATCTCCCAGTTGATGGAAGTGCCAAATTCTGAGATTAAATTAGAAGATTATGTTCCCATTTTGAATACATGTCATACTGAATCAAATTCAGAAAATACATCGCTAGCTGGTAATATCTTTTATGGTACATACCTGCAAGTATATACGTGATATATGAACATGTTACTTAATACCAGTATTTCTCTTGCAGTTGATAGAAAAGACACAGGAGACAGCACTAACAGTAGTGTAGAGGACGTACATCCAGCAAGGGATGCTGGTACATCTGTAATTGCTGCTAAGAGACCTTGTAGTAGTTCTCATGGAGGTATTCTCGACATTCAGTAACGCATCTGGCTGCCACTAGATGCAGCTGTTACTTGTTCTTGCAGTTTTTCAAAATATTTCTGCAATTTTAGTTCTGCATTTCAAGACATTACACCTTCTTGTTGAGCAGTCCCCTTTCTTCCTGGGAAAACAGTTAGAGCATTGACAACAATAATCTGTGAGGCTGAAACTAGAACCTACTGAAGTTGTTTTTATTTGACAGAGAATGGAAAGGCTCATGGCACTGGCATCCTTGAAGGTGGTGGGGAAAAAGGATCCACAAACAAGAGAATGAGAGGCCCTGAGATCTCTGACACGAAAACTTGGGAACATTTTGACCACATAGTGATGAACCTACCAGCATCTGCTGTTCAGTTTTTAGGTAAAAATAGTATCACGCCATTTGATGTGGTGTGACTAATTTTTTTAGCAAACCGTTTGACCTTATTCCTTTAGGTGAGACTCTTATTGTCTTCATCTACTGGGATTATTCTATTATGGCCTTTGCTTAGCATATTAAAACTGCAGGGAGTTTCTCATTCCTTTCCCCCTCCCCTGCATTGGTGGCCAACTCTGTCAGTTGAACGGTAGGATTTAGATTGATCTAGATTGTGATGTGATTTGTATATTTTCTGTGGTCATCTCTATTAGCGTTTTAGATCTATGCTTTATTTTCGTGAGAAATGGACCGGTTGACTATTTGACAGGGTCACTGAGATGTAACATTTTTTTAGTGAAACTAGCTATTATAATCTAAACCAAGATTCAATCTTGATGTTATCTTTTGAGCAATTTGTTTATTATGCGGCTGCAATCTGGTTGAATGTTATGCATATTCTTTTACTAGGCTTTTCTTTTCATAATTCTTTAAGATTTATAGGTAGATATCTAACTAAACAAATGCCCTGTCAGATGCATTCAGGGGATTAATCCAGAGGAAATATTGGAAAGGAAATCTACCATGGATCCACTGTTATTGCTTCATTCGGGCATCTGAAACTCCTGAGAGTATAATAGCTGTGAGTTCCTTCTGTTAATGGTGTTTCCTGTTTTTCTTTTTACTATGTTTGGTAACAATATCAAATTATCAATAACTTAACTGATTTTCGGTATTTAGAATGTTCTGCCTTCTGGTGCTTGGATCCCTGGATTTATAAGGGTGTAGAGACTGATCAAGTATATGTACTTTGTTTGTTTAGACAGTTAATTGAACTTCAATTTGCAGGATGCTGAGTCTGCTTTGAATGCCCGTATAGAAGACCCAATATTTCATAGGGTTAGGGATGTGGCTCCAAACAAGGTATCAGGATTTCAGGAATCGGTATTATATGTCACTTCCGTGACTTCTATTGTTCCTTCATTTGATTTGTAGTTGTAGCACATGTGTGAACATTTGTACTGGTGGCTTATGTTTTCTATCTACTGTCCAGGCAATGTTTTGTTTAAGCTTCAGGTTGCCAGGAGCATGCTTTAGTGAAGATGATCAATAACAATGTCCTTATTGATGCTGCTGAAGAGATATTCAGGGTTTAACTGGGCTATGCCTGTTGGTGAAGAGATATTTCTGTCTCAAAGATAAGCACAGTGAAAAAGTACAGCGTCAACAAAAGAAAATGGGCCATGCGCTTTGAAGCTCTAGAGGGATGTTCATTCTTCTTGATATGTATGGCGTTGTGTTCAAAGCAAGATGTGCGCAGTTCCACTTTGAAGCTGTGTTTGCTACTTCTTTCTAGGGTTGGGAGGTTTATCTATGTCGAGGATATGCTTGTGTGTATAGATTTTGGGGGAAAGGGAAGGGAAAGTAAGGGCTTGTAATGAAAGATTTTAAATTTTATGTTATAAGTCCTTTCCACTCTCTTTCACAATCCTAACTCATAAACTTATCCTTAGGGTCGGGAAGAAGGTGTGTTAGATGTAAGTAATTGAAATATCTGAATTATCGGTTTTTTCATTGACACAAGGAATTGAAATACCATGTTATATTGTAATGTGTGGATTGTTATATGCACAGCCACTCAACTAGTGTAATTGTGGGGTCCAAAAAAAGCAGTAAAATGTGTGCGCGTGTGAATAAACCCCCCTAACCTTACACTCTTATCTTTTTTCATGCAATCATAATCTAATCCTTATTGTGGAGATCTTCACTGTACTTGAGTGATACCAAAGCAGCAATAACCCAAATATCGGGCTAATCAAATCCAATCTGCTCTTTTTGAAGACAAATTTGGAATAGGAGTTATTGTATCAATTTATTAAAAGCATAATGTATTGTTATGAATTTGTGAATATTTTGAATAATGATTGGATATCTATCCATAGATGTTGCCCTATTATATGGGAGAGTTGGTACCTTACGGCCATCGCACCTAAGTGGCCAATACTTTCATTAGTGATTGATTAAACAATTGAGGGGTTCAAGATTTGGGCATGTTTAACTTAACTATTATTCTTAAATTTGAAATTATGTGAATAATTATTAGGATGAAAAGACAATATTAAATGTAATTAATAATGACTAAAACTTCGCAACTTAGCTTAGCTGCAACCATGATTTAAAAAAAAAAAAAAAAGATAGAAGAAGAAGATGAGTACAAGAATAGTTTCCTGTTATGTCATAAGCTTTCTTTCGGCAGAAAGAAATATACAATATTAAATAGTTTAGTCATTAACTACCAAAAAAAAAAAAGTTTATCATAGATATGAATTCGTTCCGATAATGCAAGGATTAGATTTTGATTCAGGTCAAAGGTAATCCTCAAAATAGTGGTTTTCATTGGTTCAACTAAAGATGTAAAGGAAAGGGAAAAAGGGTGACGGGGGAACAGTGGTTAGTGGATTACAAGTGGACTGGTGTTTACACTTGGTTTTATCTGTTTTAGTTTGTTAATAAGAAGCTCCAATCCAAATGTTCATGCTTGCTTTGCAAACAATAGTTGATTCGTTAGTCGTTGCAATTGTGAAAATGATTACGTGGGAAGGAAGTTATACCCGAATGGTAACAAATTCCCAAGCCCTGGAAGCTAGCTGTGTCGTACCTCCAAGAAGTGCATTGAAGCATATCTTAATTTTCATCCACTTTAGGAGAAAAAGAAACACGTTTTCACAATTTTTTCTACTGGCTTTCTACATTTTTATTGTTATTCAATGATACATCATGACAGAGTTTTCTTTTTCCTTTTTTTTTCTTTTAAAGACTACTAATGGATTTGATAACAGTGATTTGTACAAAGTTAGGGCACTATCCCTTGATTTTTAAGTACTTACAGGAGTTATTATATGATTACACACTAATAAAAGTCTTATAGCAGTCAACGGATATCAAACTCGTATTCTTATAGGATATGGATTGATTATGTGATCACCCGCGTCATACTCATACTAACAACAATTTATTCATCATATAGTTTAAAAGTTTACATGCACTATAAGTCATCATAGATGAAAAGTAGTTATACTAACAATTGTGTAAAAAGTAATAATCACATAATGAGTGAAAAAATATTTCGTTTTAACATATTGTCACTTAAAAACTTTTTATTTATCATTAAATTATATTATCATTATCATAATATTAAAAAATTTGATAATTATTTTTGTCTTTGACGTAAAAAGAATTAATATACACCATTACAAAATTTGTAGTTGTAATCTTGAATGCCTTCGTTACTGAATATTGCCGCGGGCCGTTAAAACACACTTGCCCTATATGTCATCTCACTAGATAGGCAATTGGGAAGATGGTAATACCTCATGTGAGGATAACACTCCCTGCTAACAGAGATATCGCTTTTGATACTGTTGTGGTTCTCAAGCTATTGACCTCTTTAGGTTTTTGAAAAACTACTTTCAAAAGGTCATAGTAGCACCATTTGATAAAATAATATAAAAGTTACTTTCAATAAACATAGCCATTGAAGTAATATTTGTTAAATATATTATAAAGCGACTCTCAAAATATGAAATGAGTATAATGGGAATAAATATTTATAGGAAGAATAAAAAACTAAAAACCTCAATTAGTGGAAGAATAAAATTGGGTTTTATTAAAATTTAAAAGTTATATTAGTTTTTTAAACATTTTTAAATTTCAAATAACGGAAGTCAGCTTTGAAAAACACCCATGAAATACTCTCAAGAGCACCTATAGCTTGTAAAAGTCAGGAGCAAAAGCACCCTAGGCTTTTGATTTATCAAACATAAAAAATTGACTTATATCTTTCATAAGTTAGAGTATCCAGATGAAAAATATTACCAAATCCACCCTTAATTTTATATCCTGGGAAATCCTTCCTAGGTAATGCAAAATGGTGGCCCTTTCATAAAAGTTGTGCTTTGTAAAAAAGACATTCACAAAGAGAATTAAAAAGCAGGACAGGATAATTTAGATATCGCAGAGTACACGTAAATTTAAGGTGGAAAGTTAGCGATTTGACGACCATGTCCCTCTTCTATTCCGGTCAATCTGCGAGTCTATGCGTTGTCCAAGACCACACTGTCTTGACTCTTGAGTCCCCATTTTGCATGCGCTTATTTTATGTTACAAGCTCCCACTTTGAAGGCAGCACTAGTTATTTGAGTACGTGAGCGTAAGGAAAAAAAAGCCAAAGACAAAGCAACAAAGGCCTTTTAGCCACTTGAGCAAAAGTGAGACTTAACAAGAGATTGCAGCTTTCAAATTGATATGCTATATTTCTTTTATTACAATATAAAAATAGAGATTTGAATGTATAAATTAAACTTATCGTAGTTTTTTAAATTTTTTTGCTACTAACTAGATAACTGTTAGTTCAATCATTCAACTTCAACTTTAACTTTTTTTAAAAATTATTTGTAGAGACTTAGTTGCATTAAGATTAGAAGATTCACTTAAGAAATCATTATTATCCAAGAAAAAAACCGGTCCATTCCTGATTTTTTATCATCTAGTTCATACCCACTAGCTCATTTCATTACATAAAGAAAACCTCTACCCTATGTAAATAGGAAAGTACGGTACTCCTAAGTGATAAAAGAAAGAATAATAGAGTTAGACAAATCTATCTCAACTCAGAGACCAGACTCTCTCCGTCTACCTCTAATTGAGACCAGATCAATAACAATACTACTAAAAATACTATATGAGAGAATTTATGTCAATAACTATCAACTTTGCAATAAAATAGTGTCTCCTTAGAGAGCTTTCAATTTGTTACTTAATAAGATGATAATCTCATGGACTAAATGCCCTGTGATGTATATGCATGGTATAGTAGGAGAGACACTTGATTGGCGTTACAAAAACTCTCTTTACTATATCATTATATTATTATTATGATACGGGGGGTTAACACTAATGCAACACATGCTGGCATAGCCTGGCATTATAACTGAATTAAGTAATGAATATTTTATCCATTTCCTGCTTTTTTATTTTTTTGTAAAAAATTCGATTCTTAGTCCTTGTTTTACCTTCTCTATGAAGGCACTGCAAAAAAAAAAAACACACACACACACACTAAGAAAGAAGCTTTTCTCACCTATAAAACTCTGGTATACCAAGAATTATACCTCCCCCTTTCTTTCTTCCCTTTCCTTGACTTCCCATTTACTTGGTTTCTTTTCTGCCATTATTCTTGAACCTTTGCTTGTTTCGAGGCATACATAGGCCAGAATATAGCTAGAAAAAGCCAAACAAGAAAAAGAATGGCACAAGAAAAGGCACTCAATGTTTGGTACCTAGTAGTGGCATTCCTCCTTGTTGCCTCGTGTGTTTCTGGGGTTGGAGTGAACTGGGGAACCATGGCAACTCACCAGCTTCCACCAGAGAAGGTGGTTAAGATGCTTAAAGAGAACAAGTTTGATAAGTTGAAGCTGTTTGATGCAGATGAGTGGATCATGGCAGCTCTGATGGGGACTGATATTGAACTGATGCTGGCACTGCCAAATAACATGCTAGAGGAGATGAGTAGGAATCCAAAGGTTGCGGATTCTTGGGTGGATGAAAATGTCACCAGCTACTTGTACCCTGGTGGAGTAAATATCAAGTTAAGTAGTAGTATATATATGAGTATGTTCGATATTCCTGATGACCACAATGTTGGTGTCTTTTTACTTGCATATGATTTGTTTAGCTCTACAAACTTCTTAACTATTTTTACTCACTTGTGTTCTTTTTCTCCCATCTCCCATTATATCTTGCTAATCTGTTTTTTACTCATTCTTTATTTCAAGATGCTGCTGGCTTATCTTTCATTTTTCTTGGTCAAATTCTGGATAGTATATAATAAGACTAGTATAAATAGATCAAATTCTTGGTCAAATTAGCTCTACTGCTAATTTGTGTTCTTTCATTTTAGCTTCTTGAAGTGTATAATAAGACTTGTATTTCGAAAAATATTGATAGATCAGAAGTCTGGCTGAAAGATCATCAAACCATCATTTGAAAATTTCAGTCAAATGGATAAGCTTGATAACCCTTCTGGCAATTGAGGGGTTTTAAATAGCATTCTTTCTTCTATTAAACTCTATGTTATTTTTTTTACCACATATTAGCCTCTGTTGTATATATGTTTGAATCCATATTTTTAACTCTATTATTATGCATTATTCTTGCATGCCAATTTGCAGGTATATTGCAGTGGGCAATGAGCCTTTCCTAAAGGAATACAATGGCACCTATCTACGGTCAACTCTGCCAGCTCTTAAGAATATTCAAAAATCTCTGAATAATGCAGGCCTTGGTTCAAGGATCAAAGTCACTGTTCCTTTCAATGCCGACATTTACTATTCCCCAGAGTCAAATCCAGTGCCATCAGCTGGTGACTTCAGGCCTGAAGTAAGAGACCTTGCAATTGAAATAATCCAGTTCTTATACTCAAACAATGCACCTTTCACTGTCAATATCTATCCCTTCCTTAGTCTTTATGGAAATGATCATTTCCCATTTGATTATGCATTTTTTGATGGAAACAACAAGCCTCTAAGAGATGGCAATTCACTCTACACCAATGTGTTTGATGCAAATCTTGACACCCTTCTCTGGGCTCTAGAGAAGGCAGGATATCCAGACATCCATGTCATGGTTGGAGAAGTTGGTTGGCCAACTGATGGTGACAAGAATGCTAATGTGCAGAATGCAAAAAGGTTCAACATGGGTTTGCTCAAACATGTTTTGAGTGGAAATGGCACCCCTAAAAGGAAAGGCCTAGTTGACATTTATTTATTCAGCCTGATTGATGAGAATGCTAAAAGTATTGCTCCTGGCAACTTTGAGAGGCACTGGGGGATTTTTGAGTTTGATGGCAAGCCAAAATATCAACTAGACTTGACTGGTCTTCATGAGGATAAGGGTCTGGTCCCTGTGGAGGGTGTAAAGTACCTAGAAAAGCAGTGGTGTATCTTAGACCCTGATGCCACTGACTTGAGCTACTTGCCTGATAGTATTGACTATGCGTGTAGCCTGTCTGATTGTACTGCTTTGGGGTATGGCTCTTCTTGTAATGGCCTAACTCCCCAAGGGAATGCGTCTTATGCTTTTAATATGTTCTATCAAGTAAATAACCAAAGGGATTGGAACTGTGATTTTTCTGGTTTGGCTATCATAACACATGAGGATCCATCAGAAAAAGGGTGCCAGTTCCCTGTGATGATTGCTCATGGCTCTTCTTTGATGCTGCAGGGAGGGCTTGCCGACATCCTAAAGAAAGCTTTGTGTTTATATATTTTTGTTATATTTTTTTCACTTTAGCTGACAGGGTTTATGAGGTCATGGATCATTTAAAACAGAAAAAAAAAAAGCGGCAATTTTTTAGCAACTGCTTGTAAGCCTGTAAATATTCTTTTATGAGCATTTTGTTGAAGAATTCTGGTATTCCTACTAGACAGTCTCGGACACTTTAGTCTTGCTTTCCATTTTTTTAGCATAAACAACTTATATTTTAATCTCCACTTACTAAGGTGAGCTAATCAAGAGGCTTTTAGCACATAAAGTATAGATGTGTGATTATGCTAGCATGTGTAATGTATTATGTACTAAGATTAACTGACTTAAGATAATTAACAAACCAAATCATGTAGTCTAAAAGGCTAGCCTGAGTTATCATAGTGACTTTTCGGGATCACAATGGCTCAATCGCATTTATATCACCTCTTCCAGCCCAACAAGCTCAAAACAATTGTTAGATCAAATGTGGCCCAAAAAAGAAACAAAAAAAAACACAAAACTAATCTCTTAGATATGTTTGTGAGTTGCAATGTCTAATAATGAATGAATTAATGTTCACTTTCGTCCCTGACATTTCACGCGTGAGTCATTTTAGTCCCTCACTTTTAAAATGAATCAATTTGGTCCCTCATATTTATAACTGTGAATCAATTTAGTCCCTCACATTTTAAAAATGAATCAATTTAGTCTATCATATTTATAATTGTGAATCAATTTGATCCCTCACAGTTATAAATGTGAGGGACCAAATTGATTCATTTTAAAAGTGAGAGACTAAAATGACTCACACATAAAATGTCAAGGACTAAAATGACTTACGCATAAAATGTCAGGGATTAAAATGAGCATTAACTCAATAATCAATCCATTCAATGTAAGTCTTCAGACATCACAGCTCCCCACTGCTTTGCAGCCAACAATCTGTCGCTAGCAAACCCCCGATGTACATGAGTAGTATCGATGTGTAGGTAACATTCTCTAGTTCATAATTCACCAACGTGATTTACCTAGAATAAAATGCAAGAGACAACTCAAACCGTAAATAACGAAGTCTAATTGCACACGTGGTCCGTGATATTGGGCTTATTATATGGCCCTGTATAATTGACCTCTTTTTATTCTTGCCCATTTAAATAAAACCGCAAGCGAAAAAATCTCCACTTTTACTATTTGGATAAAATATTATTTTGGTAAGAGGAAAGTATCCTGAGAGCATCTCCAATATTAAATCCTATATTAGATTCCATTTTTGACCTCGTTACTTGTCACATCAGTAACGCGTCATTAAAGTTAAAGTGAGATTAAAATTGGAATTTATTGTTCCAATAGAAAGTTTCAACTTTGATTTCACTTTTGATTCAACGTGCCTAATACAATGACATAAATGTGTGGCTTGCCATGTGTTTAATGGATCAAGCAAAAATGGGATTGGTCCTGATATGGGATGCATCACAACTGCTTGGTTTTCTCCAATGCAAAAACACAGTGGGACGTCCCAGCCGACTCTGCACGTGTTAGATTTAGGACTCCAACTCCTTGCATTGGCTTGACCTAAAAAAAAAACCAAAAAAAAAAACTCCTTGCATTGGAATTGTGTGACTAGAACTAAAGAGGGACTAATGTATGCCTTTCGTTTGCAACTTAAAGGACTACATGATGAATTGTTTTTAGCAACTTAATTGTCTAATAGAAAAATCTTAAGAGATAAAATTAGATGTTAATTGAAAAAAAAAAAACACCCTAGTATGATTAATGCTATCATGAACCAAAAGATAATGCATCAAGTTTAAATTTCCCTCTACACACACAGTTTCATAAAAAATAGTTAATAAAAAAAATTAAGGCAAAATCAATTTTTTTGAGCGGTGGATACATTGACGACCCCTCGAATATCCTAGACGAGAGAACAAGACAAAAATTTCTTCTGTCCTCCCGGAGTAAATTCTATTACTCCACGACACAATTCGCACCATTGACCTTGTCTGTCACCCCTTTTGGCTCTTTAAAGTCAAGGGTTGAAATACTCCATGGAGGAAGAAATCTCTTCCTCCGGGAGCAAGGAAGTATTTCTCAGAGAAGACAACGGTAACGTACGTGTAGGGGCACCCACCTTAACAACAGTCGCAAAAGAAAATTTTGAATTCAAATGACACGTAACGGACAAATCACCCTCCTGTATACATCAGCCACTCACTCACACATTTCCTCTGTTCTTCCCTTCACTTCACTTCACACACACACACACACAGAGTTCACTTCGATTTCAATTCCAATTCCAATTCCAATTTCAATTCCAACTGCAATGGCTTCATTAACCCCAGGAATCCTCCTGAAGCTGCTGCAAGCAATGAACTCCAATACCAGAGTCACCGGCGACCACCGCTCCGCCCTCCTGCAGGTCATTGGAATCGTCCCCGCCCTCACCTCCGGCCAAGACCTCTGGTCCTCACGCGCCTTCTACCTCCAACTCTCCGACTCCCTCAACTCCACCTACGTCCTCCTCCCCGACCCCGACACCGACCTCATCCTCTCCAACCGCCTCCACCTCGGCCAGTTCGTCTACGTCGACCGCCTCCTCTTCGATTCCCCCCTCCCCTCCGTCTCCGGCCTCCGCCCCCTCCCCGGCCGCCACCCCTTCGTCGGCTCCCCTGAGCCTCTCGTCGCTCGCATCTCCCCTTCCTCCCGCGACTTCCTCATCCAGCCTGTTTCCGATTCGGATCTCGCCGCTGATCCACTCGCTCTCTACCTCTCCGGGAAGAATCTCACCCACGAGGTGAGAACAATGGAGAGTAACAGGGATTCGACGGAGGAGAATGGTTCTTCTTCAGCTAGGGTTTCGTCGAGGAAGGTTCTTGCACCACGGGAGAATAATTTGCCGGCGGCGGCGCAGAGATTCTCGTCGCCGGCGACTGCTAAGAGGTCTCAGTCGGCAGGGAGGAAGGGGAGTGCGGTGGCTTTTACGGCGACGGCGGCGGAGAGGGATCCGTCTCCGGCCTGGAAGGTGAAGAGGTCGGCATCGCCGGTGCCGTCGAAGTGCGTGGTTCCGAGCTTGGTGACGGCGAAGGAGGAGAATCGGAGGGCGGCGAGGGAGCCGTCGATTGTGGTGCCATCGAGGTACAGGAATCCGTCGCCGACGACGGGGAGGAAGCAGCCGTTGCCCAGTCCGAGGAGGGCGTCGCTGTCTCCAGGGAGGAGGTTGTCCGGAGGGTTGAGATTCTCGCCGGCGGTAGTTGATTCCGCCGGGAAAAAGAAGATGATGGCTACTGTGGCTGCTGGGATCTCGAAGGTGTCGGAGGCGCTAGTTGGATCTGGGAAGGGAAGTGGAAGGAAGGGATGGGATGAACAACCGTCTGTTGCGGTGACTGCAACAAGTAATGCCGTTGAAAGCGAACCTAAAGAGAAGAGCGTGTCCAAGAACAGGATTGATCCACACGCAATTTTGCGTACTCAGGTAAGCATTGAATACCACAGAAACTAGTCTAATTCAACATTGATAGCTTATGATTGAGTTAAGCATAAGCGGAAAATGGATTAGATTATGTTGTTCTTGAAACAATGCACCTTGCTGCTTGTGTTTGTTTTTAGTTACGTGTTTAGGGTGCATTTGGTTTTCATTTTTTGTTTCCTGAACCGTAAATCAATCAGGAATCAGATTGGTTTTCAGTTTTCATTTCTTGTTCTCAATAATTCCGAAAACAGTTTCTTGTTTTCTGAGATCAAATGCACCCTTGTCTTTTCTTTTATCATGGTGGATTAGAGTTATGGAACTATGTAGATGTTGGGGTGAGATAGATTTATTGTATGCTCAGATAAAAGAAGTATCTTATTTGATGCGAAATTTCGATGTAGTAATAAGTGAATTCTTAATTTGATTCAAGTGAGTTTGTCATCACAAGTTGATAGTGTGGGTTTTTTTCTATTTTTTTTTTCGGTTTCTCAGGCTGCAATGTCAAGGAGGTTAAGCGATGTGAATGGTCAAAAATCTAGTAGCAATGATTCTTCAACCAATGAGAAGAGTAAAGCTGGTTCTTCCCCTGAGAGTGGTGTGGCCAAACAGAAGTCCAAGTTTTCTGGTTTGGGCATCACCATTCATGAAAAGAAATGGACGGATGGGAGTGTTCCATTCGATGCGGTGTCTGCAAACCTCGCTAGACTTGGAAAGGTAACAATTTTTTGGAAATTTATTACCAATACTTTTGGCTATATAGTACGTAATAGCATCAGTGTGGCGACAGCTATGAGAGAAATAAAGTATCGAGTCGTTGCGTATCTATAAATTTTACGAATTTTAACATCAGCCAAATCATTGAACTATGAAAGGATAGGTTGATACCTAATATGTGATTCCTAGGACCATGAGGGAAAAAAAAAAAATCAAAATTCAACAGTGATTGCCCTCCTTTCCAGTTTCCACTATGTCGCTTTAATTTGTAGAGTAAGTTGATTCTCTTCTTATGAACTAAATTCAGGAAGCAATGCAAAGGAAAGCTCTTGCTTCTGCAGCTGCTGCTGAAGCATTGGAGGAGGCCAATGCTACTGAATGTATTATAAGAAATTTAAGGTAATGATCCCTGCTTCCATACCTTGAAATTATATGTATTCAGTGAGACCATCACACCCGAATTTTATATTAAGAAACAGAAAAGAGTGTATCATTTTCCGAACTATCAAGTTCATTTTCAAAACAGAGAGGAGTCAAAATTTCGGACTTTTTAAAAACTGGTTAACATATATTGCTTATTTGTTAATTGCTGACAAGTTTTTTATCATGCTCCTTCTGCCTACATCAGCATGTTTACAGATCTCTGCACGGTGTGCCAGGCCAGAAATCCTTTGCCAACCATAGACCGATTTTTCACTATCTATGATGATGTTATCAGATCAACTACACTAGCTGAATCTGTTGCCAGAAGTCACAATTCTGAGACACCTGAAGACAACATTCCAACAGAGCAGTCAAAGTCACTCTCTCTGTGGGTTGAAGCTGCCTTGGCCACTGATCTTCAGATAGTGTCCCTTCTCACAGGCACCGGCATTGATCCCCCATCAACACTGCAAAAAAGCTTGTCAAAACGACACTCTCTTGGCACAGCTAAGAACCATCTGAAGGTTCCTTCTTCATCACCACAACCCAGTCTCAGTGCTGGTGTGTGGACAAGAGGAAGTGAAATGAAAGAGACAGTAGATTTTGGAGCACAGTTGTTGTCTGAAATGCAAATGTGGTTTCTAGGCTTTGTTGAGGAGTCCCTTGATGCAGGGTTTAAAGTGTTTGGGGAGTGTAGTGATGGGAAGAAACCATTGCCTCTGGATGGTGGCTCCATTGCTGTTGTGTTATCACATTTGAAGCGTGTAAATGCCTGGCTGGACCGTGTGGTTTCCAAAGGGAATGACTCATTGACTGACAAGATTGAGAAGTTGAAGAGAAAGATCTACGGCTTTGTTATTCAGCATGTAGGAACAACTTTCGATAGCTCCTCTTCCCCTGCTTCATCCTGATTCTGTTTTTTACCTTCTTTTAATATAAGTTTGTGTTTGGATTTTGAAATTGATGATATGAAGATGCTTCTTCAATCATAAGATAGAGATTGTTTTGCATATTGTTTCATTGTATTTGTAAATTTGAGTGCGGTGGATAATCAAAGAGCTGTTATTATTTCAAAAAATGAAAATGGAGTAAAACCGTCGATCTGTTTAAACTCCCATTTTTTTTTTCCCCAATTTTAAAAAGAAGGATAGTGGCCTTAACAGTGTAGTAATTTGTAAAGCAACAATATTTGAATTTCTAAAATGAATAAACAAATAATTAGATAAACAGGTTAGTCTACAAGTCAATCCTAACTCTTGGATACTCCATTTATTTAACTCATTGGTTAAACAGGTTGGGTTGAAAATGAATTAATATTAACAAGTCAAAATTTTTTCTTCTCTACAATAGTAGCTTCTCATGGTTATTTTGTCTGATTGATCTTCCAATATATTAGTTTAAAAAATTTTCGTTCTTTACATTTCTTCCTAGCTGTTTGGCCTATAGTAGGTATCTAGTTTACCGCATTAGGTATCAACACTATGATTTTCAATTTAAATGGTTTCAATTTCAACTAATCTGTAGTTATTAGGTAAGATTGTGTAATTATTACTTGAGCTGATATTATTAACCAAGCTAACCTGGGTATGGAAGTTATGCATGAACGTAATGCTGATAACTTTCCTCTAGACGACCTAGTTGTGGTCAAGGCTCCATATCTAAATGGATAATATTTTTGTCTTAAAGGGATCAAGTCCTTGTAGTGAATAAACATTTGTGATCAATTCCATGGATTTTACTACCATTACAAAACTGTAATATTAAACACAATATTCTTTTCTTTCTTATGTGAATGCACACGTAAAAAAAAAAAGTTGACAATAGTTTCATAGTGATACTTTCTAAAACTTGATCGAAGTCATTTCTTATACAATAACAAATAGGTAAAAGTCTATTGTGATGAGTTTCAGATATAGCTTAACAACTTATTGGGTTTTTAATCTATGGGTGGTTCAAGTCAAATCATATGGAACTGACAATATACGAAATTAAGCAATATTCCAACTAATTTCATATTTTTTTACGGATTTTATATTCAAGAACTTGCTTACAAATTTTTAAAGATAAATTATACTGACCTCCTTAAGATTTGATGAAATTCACTTCGATTCCTTTCTATTTGTCTAGGTGATGCTGACGTTCCCTGCGCGTACAATCCAACATACAATAGAAGAGAGTACAATGTAATGATTTTATAAGCTCAAAGAAGGTCAGTGTAATGATTTTGTAAATATAGGAACTCTTAAAACAGATATACAAATAAAGAGAAGTTAGAGTAAATTTCATCAAATCTCAAGAAAGTCAACATAATTTGCCTACTTCTTAAAAGAGTTTTTCTAATAAGTACCCTTGAGGCACTAGTTAAGGACCTAGAAAAAGTATGTTTTAACTTTTTTTTAAGGGTCTTATGCATTGGAAACATGAAAATATCTCTTTTTTATACATACATGCATTTTTGAATCGTTAGTCAAAGTCCTTAGAAAACTCATCTTTAACATATACAAACATAATTAAAATTTTGATAAGATTACAGAGATTATCATATTAGCTAAACCCAAATTTTATAATGTCGGCATTTGACTAGTGTGTGTAGAAACATGTATTTTTTTTTCTTTTTTTAAAAAAGGGAAAAGATAATATAAGATACAATCCCTTTAGTTATTGAGTTCCACAACTAATTATAGAAAGCGTCAAGCATGATCAATCAACAAGAACTAACAAAAAGAACTATTAATGAACAATGAAAAATTACAAGAGGCAACTAAAGCTAAAAGGAAACTAGAATGCATATGCGAGAAGTTGAATTCTATGTGAAGGATCGGTTGGTTCGGGTAAGTTATGGACAAACCCCGATCCTCATAGCCAAACTTCCTAAAATACCCCCTTCACCCATCTCTGGACCAACGAAGCATGGGGGCTGATCGGCAAATATCTATTGTTGATGTTAGTATAAGCCACATGCCAAAAAGCAAACGTTGCATTTTAAATTAGATCATCCAACGGCTTTGTCATGGACGCAAGGGGAAGAGGGATATTTTGGGAAGTTTGGCTACAAGCACTAACGTTGGTTTCTAAGCTAACATTTTGTAAACTTAAGCTAACATTTTGTAAACTTCCAAAGACAATAAAGATACAAATTTGTTTAGTGACGGAGATAGGATATGGGAATAGAAAATTTATCTATAGAAATATAGAAAATTTCTATTTTTCCAAAAACAATAGTTTATACAGACATTAATGTCTGTTTTTGTTGGCAACAAAAAACGTAATCCATTTAATGACTTTAAAGTTTGACCAAAACTTCAATGACTTTAAAGTGTATTTATTGTTCATTTCCACCAGAAAACTTTCATATATCTAGCATCAGTCTATCAAAAAAATATATATATATCTAGCATCATTAACATACGACAATTAATGATATTGATTTGGTCAAGATATTTCTACAGAAACTGATTCCTCAATTTATCTGTGATTGAATGACCTTTGACTGCATGTCTTCAAAGTCAATTACGATTTCCTCACGAATAACATTACTCAATTGACAATAATGTTGTGGTTTCAATTTGGTAAGTGAAAAACGAAACAGAAATAGAAGTTACAGAAAAGGCGAAGATCAAGCATGCTGGCCAGATGTCTCTGACGTTTTAAATTGCGGGTTTTCGATGAGCCTTAGGGCCCTCACTCGCTGTAGAATATTGATATTTGAAAACTCACAATATATAACATATCATATTGACGTACTTTTATTCACCTAGTCTTTAATCATGACATGATCAAAACATAACTAAACATTTATATACTCCCTTTGGTCCCAAAAAAAATAGTCCGCTTTTAAATTTTATTTGGTCAAAATGAGTGTCTATTTAGATAATTAGGTATAAGGCAGTATTAATTTTTTCTCTACTAACACATCTAATAGATGAGAAAAGCCAAAAAAAATTGAGACCCAGTTTAGGTAAATAGCTTATTCAAACTTTTATACAGAAGTAATTTTTGAAAAATAACTTATGAATAAGTTATTTTATATTCAAATACATTATAATAAAAATGCTTATTTTTAATGTTTTAGAAAGTAATTTTTAAGAAACTAGATATTTTAACTTATCAAAAAGTACTATGAATAACTTTTAGAGTAGTAGTTGTTTAACCAGAGAGAATAAAAGTAAAAATACGACTTATGACTTTCAGAAAATTAAAAAAAGTCAAAACTTGTAGTATTCAAATGGACCCTGAGTACAAGTGGGGGAGAAATAAGTGGAAAAAGATCACAAAAAGGGTAATTTTATACAATCAATTAAATTTATCAAAAATAAATACGTCTTTAATAATTTTTTTAATTCATGTGCCTAATTAAAATTGAACACTTATTTAGAATAAGAAGAACTAAGGAATTCACTACTTTAATTCTCAAACAAATGTTTAGTTTAAAATGTGGACATAGATTAAAGAAATAATTTATAAAATCTTGATGTTAGAATAAATTAAGTATGTTTTACTAAATTACTCTCTCTCTTTTTCTTAATTATTCCATCCCTTCCAACACCTTCTCCCCTCTGCTAATATTATTTAATAGGGGTATAGTTATCAAAACATAATTAATACTGTCTTGATTTCTAAAATGAAAAGTTATTGTCAATAGGCTATTAAGAAGATAAACTATCTATTATGATAACTACCTACTGTGATTTGACAATTTTCTGAATTTTTATTAGTTGATAGTGTTTTACTCCTAAAAATTATAATTTTGACATATAATATGTGGGTGTTTAATTGGACACCCACTTTTTACATGTCAAAATAATATGATTATTTACTCCCTTTTAGTTATCAATATAAGTCATTTTTTTTTCTTAGTCTAATATATAGGCCATTTTTATATTTTAATGATACATTTATTATTTAATACCTTTTCCGTCCCTATATTTAATTAGAGAGAGAATGGTGAAGATGAATTTATTAAAGTATTTTGTTTGAGAGATAATGAGTGGAGGTTAAATGATAAAAGGATATTTGTATCTTTTACCTTTATCTTTTAGAAGGTCAATAAAATACCTTAATTGATGTGCATAACTGAAAAATTATTTATATTGAGGATAGGATAGAGTATACTATCAATATCATAGAGATTAAGCTCTTATATAAATTAATATACACTTATTGAGTTTTTTTCTTTTAATTTCTATCTATTAATAATGTAAAAATTTTATATACAGTCATCTAATCATATATTATCACATTGTATAATAATTGGCTCTTTTATCAACTACTTGAAAAATTATATAAATAAAAAAAATTTGATAACCAAAGATTTTCATCATGAAAATCATCGATTAATCTCCACGAGATGAGAATTTACGCACGCGGATTTTAGCTATGACCATAAAAGGTTTTGTTGAATCACGATGTAATAAACCTTGGTTTTTGTTTTATTTTGATTTTTGGCAGTTATGAATTTAGACATAGGGAAAGGAAAGCCCATTTTGTAGTTACAGCACATGGACACGGACCTTACCGCACCCGAAAAAAATGCTCCCAGACAAAAACAAGCCGCTATAAATTCAATTCGCCCAAGCAAAATCAAGCACGCATGCTGTAGAGAGAGACATATTATCACATGAGTCCCGTTATATGTACGCACGGGAGCGACGCACAAGACACTGTTGAGGGGGCATTTATCATAGACAAGCAACAGCATGGCACAGGGTGGAATAAAGTGTGAAACAAAATTTTGGAAAAAAAAAAAAAGGAGGCTGAACGTGTAAAGAAAAGAAAAAGAGGGAAAAGAGAAAGAAACTCTCAGCTCTCACCTCTCACTTCTCACCTCTCTCAGCTCCCAAGTTTCTCTCTCACACTCACTCACTTGCTCATCCATCGTGAGGGAAGGGGCAGGACGGAACCACCGCAACCAAAGGAACCACAAGGGAGGCAGCAGAAGCAGCGGTTGTCCGTGATTGCAGCTGTGGGTGTCGTTGACGGAGCCTGAAGGAGGTGACGACAGAGGGAAGGCGAGATCGTGACAAGCACCGACGACGCCTCATCCTTTGCCGGCAGAGTGAATTATTAACCAAGCAAGCTTACTGATTTGGTGAGACAAATCTTGTGACTTTGTCACTAATTAAACATATTCCACCAACAGTGGAAGGAAAATAATTTTTTGCTTGTGATGCTTGTTACTTGTTGGCACTAAGAGCTTTAGAATTGCTGTTGGAAGGGGTTTAGTTTAGTGGAAGATGGTTTGGTGTGTCTTATGCTTGGTTGTTTTGGATATGTAATCAGATTCGTAGCATGTTATATGAATGGGTTTGTCTTTCTTTGTTGGAATACTGGGAATTGCAAAGAGATGAAGGAAATAAGGAAAAGTTTTCCTTAGCTAGCTAGCTTTGTTGGGATCAATATGTCACTGTTTGTTTTGGCCATAGAGAGAGTTTTGAATTAGTGAGTTGCATTTGAGTTTTCATGGGCTGTTAATTTCTTTTTATGTTAATACATTTTGTAGAAATTATGGATTCTGAGATGAGTAATACTAATGCTTGCATATCTGTAATTTGAGTAGTAACAATGAATTTTGTTAAATTACACAGATGCATATGCATTATAGACCAATCAATCCTGCAAATTACAACACTATCATCTTTTAACCATTGTCTTCAAATTCTTTTATTATTTATATTTAATTTTGATGTCCTAAATTTATGTTATAACCTAATCATATGATATAGATAATTGCTTCATAACCTGACAAATTACCAGATCGCACTGTGATCTATTGACATTGCCTACTATCATTTGTTATTACTTTCATATTCTCTTTCTTTCATGATCCATTTTCTTTCTTTATATTTCTTCAAAAAATTATAACCACATGTATTGGGCAGTTGAATTCGGGGCAGCCAGTTGGAGTAGTGTAGTACTATTTATTTGAGTTGAATATGAACAATATGTTTTGATATTGTTATTGATACACTTTTATGCATTGTCTCTTCCACACAAGCTTAGTATATTTTATTTTGAAGGTGAACTATATGGAGGAAGGAAACAATCAGAATATAAGTATTGATATTGATGTCGAAGGTCATGTTGATGTCACAAACATCAATTCTGAATTCCAAGAGCCAACTATAGGAATGGAATTTCGTACAGAAGCAGAGATCAAGACATTTTATCAAACATATGCTTGTAGAAAAGGCTTTGGATGGAAGATAAGGAATTCAAAAAGAGGGCTTGACGGGGAATTATATTATTTGGTGCTTGCATGCTCACGAGAAGGAACTCGTGTCTCCAAAATACCACCAACATTAAAGACACTTCCAACTTGTGTAGCAAAATGTGATGCAAAGATTACAGCTGGGAAGACAGAAAATGGGCTATGGAGCATAAAAAAAGTTATTCTCGAACACTCTCATGATCTCAGTCCTTCAAAAGCAAGGAAGTTCAGGATGAACAAGAGCATTAGCATGCATGTGAAGAGAGCAATTAATGTGAATGATGATGCGGGGGTCAGAATTAGTAAGACATTTCAATCTCTTGCCCAAGCTGCAGGTGGGTATGAGAATTTGACATTTGATGAGCGGGATGTCCGGAACTATATTCAGAAGGAAAGACGTGCAATTGGCAAAGAAGGAGATGCCAAAGCCTTGCTAGATTATTTCTATAGAATGAAAGAAAGGAACTGCAACTTTGTGTATGACATAGACGTTGATGATGAGTTCCATGTGAGAAATGTGTTTTGGGCCGATGCGAGAAGTAGGGCTACATATGAATCTTTTGGAGATGTTGTGACATTTGACACAACATATCTCACAAATAAGTACGAAATGCCATTTGCTGCGTTTGTTGGTGTTAATCACCATGGACAAACATGTCTTCTCGGGTGTGGTTTACTCTCTTCAGAAGATACCGAGACTTTTGTGTGGCTTTTTGAGTGTTGGGTGAGATGCATGAATGGAAAGCCACCTAGTGCCATTGTGACAGATCAATGTAGAGCGATGCGAAATGCAATTGAGATAGTTATGCCTAGTACTCGTCATAGATGGTGCTTATGGCATATAATGAAAAAGATCCCCGAGAAGCTTAGCTCATATGGTGCATATGCGAAGATAAAGTATGCAATGAAGGTGGCTATTTATGAGACACTAACAGAAGAAGAATTTGAAGAAAAATGGGGTTCTTTGTTGAAGGAATTTGAGCTGGAAAAAAATGAGTGGCTTAGTGGATTGTACAAGGATCGACATAGATGGATTCCTATTTTCTTGAAGAAGGATTTCTGGGCAGGGATGTCTACAACGCAGCGAAGTGAGAGTATTCATGCCTTTTTTGATGGATATGTCAAC
>JAVHNL010000320.1:0-25000 GCA_031216105.1 Dalbergia cultrata | reverse complement strand
ATTATTGGGTGGTTTACAAAACATGATTGGACACGTAAAATTCTTTTACCTAAAAGTTCTTATATATTGAAGTTGGTTTGTTCTTGAGTATTTCATTTACTGTAAGGTCAAGCGGGATGTAATTGTTTGAACAGTAAGCGAGTAGTTTAGACTTTTGGCTGTGTTGTTGTATTTTTTTTGCTTTTGTTTGTGTTTGGTTTTTCACTGTCTGGTTATATGTGGTGTCTATAGTTCGATGGATTTATATCTTTGGGAGAGCTATACTTTAGTCGAATATTGTATGATTTGCATGATTGGCATGAAAGCTGCATAAGTTTCAAGGTTAAACGGTATGATGGTGAATGTTTTGTTTGTTTAGTTTGTTGACACGAGTATCTGAATATTCTAGTTGCCTTGGTTCATGACAATATTTTTCATTCATTGCCAAGTTGTTGAATTAACTGTTTTATTTTAACGGTTTTGTGATTTTGGATCTGGTTTACATGCATTTAATGGCCTAGTCTGTCTAGGTTTACCAATTTATGCGTCCACATGTTTGCTCTTGTGTAGTTATTGTTCCGTTACTATGAATAACTAACATAGAAGATGTGATGTAGCCTGTATTCTTCATGGACTGGCCCTGTGTCGGACTCAATGTTTATCCAATTGAAGGAAACGGAATAGCTGCTCACTTGGGCTGACCTTTTTGTTCTACCTTAATAATGAATAAACTGAACTCGTTTTCTTAGAAATGATAGGATCATTCAATTGTTTTGAATTGCTGAGTTATTTCTTTGTTGATCAAGCTAGCATATGCTTGGTAACGGTAAAATAGTTGCTAAGCAACTGTCGGTACAAGCTTTAGCAACAACCTTGGCATTACTCAAAAGTTAAGACTTCAAATAGTCATTACATAACAGATGGACTGTTACTAGATTTTCTTTTGTTGCATCATCATTGGGTTATACATCCACTAACTGTTAGACTTACCAATATTTGAAACCAGGAAAGTGAGAGTGAGATAGAAGGTCTCGATGATGTTGAAGATGATGCTGAGGATGAACATGAAAATAGCTCGGAAGTGCCAGTAGAAGACCCTGTTGTTAAGAAGCCTCCTGAACCTTCTCCAGCTACCAAAGAAACTGATAGGCAGCTTTCAAAGAAGGAATTGAAGAAAAAAGAACTTGAAGAACTTGAAGCTGTTTTGGCTGAGCTAGGATACACACAAAAAGAACCCAGTGGCCAGGATGATTCCCATGGTAACATGATGTTTTTAATCATGTGGAAAACTATTTTTGATATCCAAGTCCTCTCAAATGAAATATATAACTAAGTGAAAGTGAAATCAGCAATTGATTTAACCATTTTTGATGGTGGAATGCTGGGGAAAACTATCTGATGTCTACTAGTATGAAGCTTGAACAAACACATGTACTTGTTCACCAAAACACATGCAAATCTTGCTTAAAACAACTAACTATTTGGAACCTCCTTGCTTGGAATTTCTTATCTGGACTTTGAAAATACAGGTGCTGGGAAGAGAGAAGAGGATCACGATGGTGAGGTGGAAAAGAAGGATAATGCTGCTGGGGAAAGCAAAACTGCAAAAAAGAAGAAGAAGAAGGATAAATCTTCAAAGGAGCAGAAAGAACCACAAGACCAGCCTGAGTCTGCGGACGTCGGAAATACAACTTCTGAAACTGCTGGATTGGAGAAGGCTGATGATGCATCTGCAACTGATGTTAAAGAGCGGCTTAAGAAAGTTGCATCTATGAAGAAGAAAAAATCAAGCAAGGAGATGGATGCTGCTGCACGAGCCGCGGCTAGTGAGGCTGCTGCAAGGAGTGCAAGGCTCGCTGCAGCCAAGAAAAAAGAGAAGGCACACTACAATCAGCAACCAGTGCGATAAACTGGCTGGCGGAGTATTTGTAACCTTTCTTTGTTTATTTTTGTTTGTCTTTCCCATTTGCTATCTTTCTTTATCATATATGAGAGCATATGCTCTTTGTTCATTTGCAAATGCAAAATAAACCTTGGTGTAGCGGCATTAGATAAACTTGACTTCGAGTTAGTTTATTTTACTCGTAGGGATATAGAAGTATATGCTTATCTATCATCCGATTTTGGTCCTTTATTGTGCCGATTCTTTTTTATTTTTTCTTGGAGTAACTTTTTGTATTTCACATGGTTATGCATCTTGGGGTTTTTCATTTTTTTAATAGCCATAGCCAGATAACCTGATAGTTCTGGGTGATGGCATGACTGTTTGCATGATCTGCTAGGCATGGAGAATCTTTCTGATTTGTTTTTTTTATTATCAATTTCAACACAAGGCAAGATATCTCAATTTTTTTTTAACTATGCTGAAAGCGAAATGAATTCAACAATAGCTCATCT
Organism: Dalbergia cultrata; assembly: GCA_031216105.1. Taxonomy (NCBI): domain Eukaryota; kingdom Viridiplantae; phylum Streptophyta; class Magnoliopsida; order Fabales; family Fabaceae; genus Dalbergia; species Dalbergia cultrata. The sequence continues at coordinate 22,624 of JAVHNL010000320.1, read as the reverse complement.
TAAAACTGTCTGTGTAAAAGAGTATTTCCAAGACTCAAATTTGTTGGAGCCATTTTTTCTGCTCATTGCGCAATACTTTTATGTCTTAAACATATTTTGTACCAGAAGATCCGATGCCTCAATTTGTCTATGGGCAATTTGTCCAATTTTTAATAGAATACGAGGGTCTTAACTCTTTGTATATAGTACTGTTAAAATTATTATTATTACTTTTGTTGCCTTGAGGAGACAAATTAAATTTGATTTAGTTGAAATTAGGAATCCTTCTTGTAAATAGGATGTAAATTAATTTTATATTAACTTATACGTTGAGAGCTCACCTACCTTTTATGATTTGACATAATAAAGTTACCAATTGAAGCATCTAAAATTGGAATCAAATCACCCCAATCCAATCAAAACCAAATTTAAGAAAGATTTTTAAATATGCAATACTTGTAAGATTGTTCAAATTGACTAAATTCCTATTTTAAAGCTTTCCAAACAACAATTTTGTCACACGTCAAATCCATTGTTAACATTAATTACTTCAAACATGGGCGATGAGTGGGAGCGTCAGAAGCAAGAGCAGTTCGGTATCTTAATTTTAAAATCTATTACATCATTTTTGGTAATAGCTAATTTACCTATATTGATTCTGTACAGTACTTTTTTTTCCCATAAAATCTTGTACAATATATGAACAGTATTGTCTTGGTAATTATATTTTGATGTTTGAATTGTATTGAACGCTTATTAAGTCCATACATATATTTAAATAACTTGATATTCCATAATCAAATGCAATAACATTTACCACTTATATAGATATAAACTATGCAATAATTTCTAATATTTCTAATATTATTTTTAATATTATTGAAATTATTTTAAAAACTAATTTATTTTATTATTAATATTCATATTAAATTTGAAAAGTGTTGATTGATAGACACTTGCAATCCACTAGATTTAGATAAAGGATTTAATTTTGAGTTTAATTGATGTATACTGCAATATAATTTTTTTTTTATCAAAACATTTAGTTTGAATGGTTTTTCAGGTAATAGGTATAAAAATCAACTATCATAATTTATGTGATAATACATGATTAGACGATTGTGTAAAAAAAATTTACATTGTCAATGTATGACAATTAAATCCATAAAAAAATTACACAGATATCCAATGTATTTTCAAGTCACAATAAGACTTACATTTTTATACAAAAATGAAAACCTTAAATTTAACCATCCAGTGCTTTAATAGCATTAGAAATAAATCATCTCATGTTAAAATTTCACATGATCTTATTATATACTATAATTTTTTGTCTTTAATTTAAATAATAGGACTCAAACATGACATATAATACAAGAAAATGAATGGTAAAAGATAATTCATAATAAGAGCATTAAAGATCCATTTCCTTATAGTAGTGTTTTATGATTATATTCTACTATTTGGCAAAATCTTCATAATAATACGTGGTTAAAGTTAAACCTTTTAACTATGTGATAAATAATTAAATATTTATGTAAAATTTTAGACAAAGTCCTCAATTTTGTTCCTGTAAAATTTATTTTTCAGTCAGGCAATGACTGTCCCCTGCCTGTACAAATAAGAACAAGCCACGTCATCCCAAATCAGTCACATACGGGTGGGTTCCATCATTCATCGCGTGTCTACCACCTCCCCCTCCTTCCTTCCTCACTCACTCTCTCTCTCTCTCTCTCTCTCTCTCATTTCTGCAACTCCACCGCCTCGATTCCGTTAGATTCCATTCTGCACACGCACCACATGATTCTCTGATCCACGCGCCACCTCACTCTGCTCCCTAATCCCCCGAATCCGAATCTCACATTGGATTAACCAATCGCCCTAGCTAGGGTTTTTCCCATTCGGTCCACAAAAGAACCACCCAAAGGCAAATTGAATGTAACAAAACTTCTCTCTCTCTCTCTCTCTCTTCTAAGTCTTCGAACTGGGGGCGAATCAGTCTCGGCCTCACCGAACCCCGGCGGAGGCTGCGGCGGCACCATCACCACAATCATCATCGCAGGGTTTCTGGTTCTTCCTCCGCTTCCAGAATGCGCCACGTGTCCCCACCCTCGCCTATCTCCCCCAGGTCGAGTCCGTAACGCGCTACGCCTCCGATCTCAACCTCCCCGCTTCCCCCGCCCCTCCGCCGGTCATGGAATCCCCCGCCAACCGCTCCTCCTCCTCCGCCGCCACTGCCGCAGCACCTCCGCCGCACGAGGAGCCCGAGTACCTCGCCCGCTATGTGGTCGTGAAGCACTCGTGGCGAGGTCGTTACAAGAGGATACTGTGCGTCTCGAGCGTCGCCATCGTCACGCTCGACCCTTCCACGCTTGCCGTCACGAACTCGTACGACGTCGCCACCGATTTCGAGGGCGCCGCGCCGGTTTTGGGACGCGATGAGAACTCGAGCGAGTTCAGCGTGAGCGTGAGGACCGATGGGAGGGGGAAGTTCAAGGCGATAAAATTCTCGTCTAGGTACAGGGCGAGCATTCTGACGGAGCTGCATCGGATTAGGTGGAATAGGTTGGCTCCGGTGGCTGAGTTCCCGGTGCTGCATCTCCGGCGACGGGCATCTCAGTGGGTTCCTTTTGTAAGTTTTCCCTATGCCCTGTTTTTTTATTGTTGCTTTTAGGCGTAATTCGCGTCGAAATGAGGTCTAGCTGAGTGGACAAGCTTGCAATCTTGATTTTGGGATTCATGCTTGTATTGGGATAGTGAAGGGTGTGTGATGATACTGTTATTAGTCATCGTGTGTTCTTTGTTTTTGTTAAAATTGTTCATCACACTTAGTTTGGGGATGTGCATTTGTGTCAATCTTTTCTGCAATGCAAGTGATAGAGAAGATAATCATTTTAAATGTTTTATGTTGAAGGGAATTGAAATGTTGAGAGAATTATGCAGGTTAGGATGATGTGGTGATTCCTAGGTATAGAGAGTGTGATGAGCTTCTTCATACAGTATTAAAAAGGAAGGTGTGGTGAGCTTTTAAACTAATTTTCCTGTATGACTGGTGACTCTCTCAGAAATTGAAGGTAACCTATGTTGGTGTTGAACTTATTGATACGAAATCTGGCGACCTTCGCTGGTGCTTGGATTTTAGAGACATGGATTCCCCAGCAATTATTCTTCTCTCCGATGCCTACGGAAAGAAAAATGTTGATCATGGTAGTGGATTCGTTCTTTGCCCCTTATATGGAAGAAAATCGAAAGCTTTCCAAGCTGCTTCTGGGTGCACTAATTCAGCTATAATCTCGAATTTGGTATGGATAGCTTTCTTTAAGCCTAGACAATTATTCTGCTAGATATTATCAACTTAAATTATGGCACCACTGGCACCGAAATAATGCAGCATTTGTAAAAACTGGCTTAACAAATTTCTGGATAACTTAGGAAAGTACTGTCACATGATTTGATGTCGACCATATTAACATTGTGCAAAATTTTATTGCAGACAAAAACTTCTAAATCCACTGTTGGGGTGTCCTTGTCCGTGGAGACCTCCCAAACTCTCACAATTTCTGAGTACATAAAACAAAGAGGTATCTAGTCACATCGTTGTTATTGTTCCTTCCACATTCAAATTCATTCTTTACCTGTAGTGAAATTCTTGTTTAACCACAGCAAAAGAGGCAGTTGGAGCAGAAGATACCCCATTGGGGGGTTGGTCTGTAACTAGGTTGCGTTCTGCTGCCCATGGAACTCTGAACGTTCCAGGATTGAGCTTAGGAGTTGGTCCGAAAGGAGGATTAGGTGAGCATGGTGATGCTGTATCTCGTCAGCTCATTCTTACCAAGGTTTCACTTGTGGAAAGGCGTCCTGAGAATTATGAAGTAAGTGACGCATTTGTTAAGTCAATTAGTGGTTAAAGCAAAACAGATGTAAATGCTTTGATAACCCATGTATTACATTGATATGTACTGGTGGGTGCATCTATAATGCTTGTGCATCTATGATGGTCTTGCACAAGAAATTAAGAATTAACATACACAATTATTTTCTGAAATATAGTTCTTAATCAATCTTGAATGACACAGTGACAGTATCAGCTTTTGAAAATTTAAAGTACATCCCATGTGCATTAATAGATCTTTGGAATCGTTGACCACTGTGGTTTTGCTGATTTTTATAAACCTAGTTATTCAGCTTGTTATGGTAAGCAAGCAGCATCATTGTCTGAGGCAAAACAGATTTTATCAATAGTACAGAAATCTCAAACCTTTTGTATCATGTATGTGCATTTTGACTGAACCAATTTATATTAATACAATTATATCTCCGTGCGAGGTGATTTTTACTTAAGAGGGTTATGCCAAATATTGAAAAATTGCACTAGATACTTGCAGGCTGTTACTTTCCGTCCTTTATCTTCAGTAAGTGCTCTCGTTCGGTTTGCTGAAGAGCCCCAGATGTTTGCAATCGAATTCAGTGATGGATGCCCTATCCATGTAAGCAGTTGTTATACTACTCTAGTTGTGATTTGTTATGCTATGAAATTTCTCATGCATGTGGCATGAATTGTAGGTGTATGCAAGCACGTCTCGTGATAGCTTACTTGCAGCAGTTCGTGATGCATTGCAAACTGATGTAGGTAGATGTATCTCATCTTGGTTAAGAACTGTCCTATAATTGTGTGTATAGATGGAAGTCTGATGATGATTTACATGCTATTGGAATTGTTTAACATCTTAATATCAATGTTAAACTTGTTCCTGGAATGGAGGTAGAATGTCATATGGTATTGTTATCCAAAACAAAAATTGCTCACTGCAGAATGTGGATTCCAAGTGCATGTTTGACCTCTGGTGTTTTTTCCTACAGGGTCAATGTGCCATACCTGTGTTGCCGAGGCTGACAATGCCTGGTCATCGTATTGATCCTCCCTGTGGAAGAATTTATTTGCAATATGGTCAACAAAAGCCTGTAGCTGATGCAGAAAGTGCATTCATGCATTTGAAACACTTAGCAGCAGCTGCCAAAGATGCTGTTGCTGAAGGCGGTTCCATTCCTGGATCAAGAGCTAAACTATGGCGTAGAATAAGAGAGTTCAATGCCTGTATACCATATAGTGGGGTGCCTCCAAATATTGAAGTGCCAGAGGTTACCTTGATGGCCTTGATTACTATGCTTCCTGCTGCCCCCAATCTTCCTCCAGATTCTCCTCCTCTGCCACCTCCTTCACCCAAAGCTGCAGCAACCGTGATGGGTTTTATTGCATGTTTACGTAGACTACTTGCATCAAGAAGTGCAGCATCACACGTGATGTCTTTTCCAGCAGCAGTTGGAAGGATAATGGGTTTACTGAGAAATGGTTCAGAGGGTGTGGCTTCTGAGGCTGCAGGGCTTGTTGCTGTACTCATTGGTGGTGGGCCTGGTGATGCTAATGTGTCAGATTCCAAAGGAGAGTGGCACGCGATGATTATGCATACGAAGTCAGTATTGTTTGCTAATAATAGCTATGTCATTATTCTTGTCAACAGATTGAAGCCTATGTCAGTATCACCTTTACTGTCGATGGCTGTGGTTGAAGTGCTTGAGGCTATGATTTGTGATCCACATGGGGAGACTACTCAATATACTGTTTTTGTTGATTTGCTACGCCAAGTTGCTGGGTTGAAGCGTCGCCTATTTGCACTATTTGGTCATCCTGCTGAAAGTGTTAGAGAAACAGTCGCTGTGATTATGCGATCAATTGCAGAAGAAGATGCCATTGCTGCAGAGTCCATGCGAGATGCTTCGCTGCGTGATGGTGCTTTGTTGAGGCACTTATTGCATGCTTTCTTCCTTCCTGCTGGTGAGCGCCGTGAAGTTAGTCGCCAACTTGTTGCTCTTTGGGCGGATTCCTATCAACCAGCTCTGGAGCTATTGTCTCGGATTCTGCCACCTGGCCTTGTTGCTTATTTGCACACACGGTCGGACGGGGTTCTAGGAGAAGAAACAAATCTGGAGGAGTCATCAACTGGGAAAAGAAAAAGACGTTTACTTCAGCAGAGGAAAGTTCGGATAGGGAGAGGATTAACCTCTCCGGAACAACCCTTCCCTTCAGCTAACAATTTTGATGTTTCTGATTCGGGTAGACAGACAGGGGCTGCTGTTGTTAGAGGCTCAGACAACTATCACAGAACTAGTCTAGAGCCAAGCTCTGGACAGGCTTCAAATATTCAATCTTCAGTTGTTCATACTAGTGAAAATTTGACCAACGGGTCTCCTACAGCAGATTCACAAAATGGGTATTCAACTTTTGTGGCTTCAACTATTTCTCCCTCATCAAACTCAAATGAAGTACCAGGATCTGATTTTTCAAATTCGGTTGATCCTGACAGCAGTGCAGGTGGTTTGCAGAATGCAGGCATTCCAGCTCCTGCTCAAGTTGTGGTGGAGAACACCCCTGTAGGATCTGGCCGGCTTCTATGTAATTGGCCTGAATTTTGGCGAGCTTTTGGCCTTGATCACAATCGTGCAGATTTGATTTGGAATGAGCGTACCAGACAAGAGTTGAGAGAATCTTTGCAAGCTGAAGTTCATAAACTAGATGTTGAGAAAGAGCGTACTGAAGATATTGTCCCAGGGGGTTCTACAATGGAAACGGTTACAGGGGTTGAGAATGTACCACAAATATCTTGGAACTATGCTGAATTTTCTGTTCGTTACCCGAGCCTGTCAAAAGAAGTTTGTGTGGGCCAGTATTATCTGCGTCTACTGCTTGAGAGTGGCAGTGGTGGCAGGGCACAAGACTTCCCATTGCGTGATCCAGTTGCTTTCTTTCGAGCACTTTACCATCGATTTTTATGTGATGCAGACACAGGGCTTACTGTAGATGGTGCTGTTCCTGATGAATTAGGTGCATCAGATGATTGGTGTGACATGGGTAGACTAGATGGTTTTGGTGGAGGTGGTGGGTCATCAGTAAGAGAGCTTTGTGCAAGGGCAATGGCAATTGTGTATGAGCAGCACTACAAGACCATAGGTCCTTTTGAAGGCACAGCTCACACTACTGTTCTCCTGGATAGGACAGATGACAGGGCTTTGAGGCACCGACTTCTTTTACTTTTGAAGGTGTGTAATTTACCTTTTCTTACCTTTTTCCCATTGGATACCCCACTTCTTTCATGTTTTCTTTAGAGTGAGAGGAGGAAGGATTAATTTGCTTTTGTATTGAATCATACTTCTGGCTGAAATTCATCAAAGTTTGTGCTTTTATATGTTGTTATTACAAATTTTTTGGAAGCTTTTTGGGCCTAAATAAAAGTATATTGTTCTAAATTTTAACCTTCATTGTTGAACAGAATCAGCTGTCAATATTCATTTTGCCGTTATCCTGAATGGAATGAAGTTTTACTGTTCTTACCTTACAATTTACAAGTTCTACTGCATCAAAAGTTAAATTTAACCCTATTTAACTTGATTTCAGGCATTAATGAAGGATTTATCAAATGTGGAGGCTTGTGTTCAAGTTGGAGGTTGTGTATTAGCTGTTGATCTGCTTACAGTGGTCCATGAAGCTTCAGAGAGGACAGCTATTCCCTTGCAATCAAATTTGATTGCTGCTAGTGCTTTCATGGAACCACTCAAGGAATGGATGTATATTGACAAAGACGGTGCTCAAGTTGGACCTGTGGAGAAAGATGCTATAAGAAGGTTATGGTCCAAGAAGGCTATTGATTGGACAACAAAATGTTGGGCTTCTGGGATGCTAGATTGGAAGAAGTTGCGTGATATTCGTGAGCTTCGTTGGGCACTTGCCCTTAGAGTCCCTGTACTTACCCCACCTCAGGTAGGGTCATGGTGGCGGGTGGAATATAATGATGATGTTCATATGAATATCGATTGCTTTTGTGTTTAGTTTCTTTAGCTTGATTTTTTCTTTGCTCCTATATTTTGGATGATTGCTCATTGACCTTTTTGCAATTATTTTTATGGCCTAAGATCTGTACTTTATTTCTCTCAACGACTTGATCTTTTTCATGGAGCCTAAAATGTAATGGGGAAGGTAATGAATGCTTGGGTGTTTCTATCTAGGTACTGTTATATTGATAGCCATCATTTTAGGCACATTGGCAAATGTAAGAAACATCAAAGAAGATTGTTATATTCTCTTGAAATTAATATCAACTGCTATCTGGAAAGTGTTTAATTGTCTCAGAACACATATTTTGTCATTGTTATTCTTTCATTGTATTTTCCTTTCACCTTTCAGTTTCTGATAATGGATATTGTCTGTAGGTTGGGGATGCAGCTTTGTCCATATTGCATAGCATGGTGTCTTTACATTCAGATCTAGATGATGCTGGAGAGATTGTTACGCCAACTCCTAGAGTAAAACGAATTTTGTCAAGTCCACGCTGCCTTCCACATATTGCACAGGTAATTTTAAAGTCGTTTCATTATTTTGTCCATGTATGAAATGATATTATTTCTGATGTGCAACTTTCTGAGTAACATTTTCGTTCTCAAAATTTATTTCTTACTGGAAAATTATATTGTTTACTGTGCAAGCCTTATGTGCTTATTGGGTAGATTTATAGATTTATCTAATCTTCCAATATTTTCTCAAATATAATATTTTGATTTACGTTTTTTCTTATGTTTATATATTTATATTTTGTTTCGGGGCGGGGTGGGGGTTATGAACACAGGCCATTCTTTCTGGGGAACCTAGTATTGTTGAGGCAGCAGCTGCTTTGCTGAAGGCTGTAGTTACCCGGAATCCCAAGGCAATGATCCGTCTTTACAGCACTGGCGCATTTTACTTTGCTCTGGCTTATCCTGGTTCTAATCTACTTTCAATTGGGCAACTGTTTGCTGTCACCCATGTGCACCAAGCATTCCATGGTGGTGAAGAGGCTGCAGTTTCGACTTCATTGCCTTTGGCAAAACGTAGTGTTCTCGGTGGACTTCTTCCTGAATCATTGTTGTATGTACTGGAGCGCAGTGGTCCAGCAGCATTTGCTGCAGCAATGGTTTCAGATTCTGACACTCCAGAGATAATATGGACTCACAAAATGAGGGCAGAAAATCTAATTCGCCAGGTATTCTAAGTTATGCTCTGATGTGTGTGTTTCATTTTTTTGTCAAAGAATTAGTTTGCTTACATTCCAATGATAGTTCTGTGGAATTGATCCATGCTTCTTGGCTCTATCAGGTTTTGCAGCATCTTGGTGATTTTCCACAGAAATTGGCACAGCATTGCCATGTTTTATATGATTATGCCCCCATGCCTCCAGTTACATACCCTGAGCTGAGAGATGAAATGTGGTGTCACCGTTATTACCTGAGGAATCTATGTGATGAGATTCGTTTTCCAAATTGGCCTATTGTTGAACACGTAGAGTTTCTGCAGTCATTACTTGTAATGTGGCGTGAAGAGTTGACAAGGAAGCCTATGGATCTTTCTGAAGAAGAAGCTTGCAAGATCCTTGAAATATCCTTGGAGGATGTATCTAGTGATGATGTAAATAAAAAGAGTTCTTTGGAGATTTCAGATGCAACTTCTAGCTTATCAAAGCAAATCGAAAATATTGATGAAGAAAAATTAAAGCGACAATATCGGAAACTTGCTATGAAATATCATCCTGACAAAAACCCTGAAGGAAGGGACAAGTTTCTTGCCATACAGAAGGCCTATGAACGCCTCCAGGTAGGCATAAGTTTTCATGTAATATGCAGGCTGCTTTTGTATCTTGTGTCGATAGAACTAATAGCATGATTATTTCCACACAACTTACTTTAAAGATCCCTGGTTCGACAAACAGTACTCATTCTAAAGTCTTATTATCTCTGGTTAAAAGTTGTAGAGAACTGCTTTGTTGTCTTAATTTCTTTAGTTATGAAATCACATTATATGATGCATACAAATGGAGATGTGACTTCTATTAACAGCCAGATAGGGAGAATTATGGTACATCTGTGTATGCTCTTGTTTTTTAACTAGAATGTTCTTTTGGTCTTTTATGCTTTGTTTGGATGTGAAGAGAAAAGTAGATGAAAGCAAATGAAGAGGAAGGTCTTATTACTTTTTACTATTGTGGGTGAAATAGTAAATTTATATCGCAAATACACATTCACTTTCTTTCTTCTTTTCCCTTCACTTTTTTAAGCTCATCTGAATGGTGGATAATACTGCTATCACTATCACCTCTTTTTTTTTCTCCCGCTTTTTTCTTTCTGCTTTTCTTCTTTTCCAAACAGATGCATAGTGAACCAGTTGTGGTTACATGCATGCATACTTATAATGGTGTAATATGTTGTAGTTATATGCTAGCACAGATTTGGATGGCAAAATCATGATGCTCATTAATTTCATTTTGATTTCTTGGTGCGTGTTTCTGTTCGTTACACATAAAATGTTAACCTGTGACTTTATCTTAGGCTACCATGCAAGGGTTGCAAGGTCCTCAGCCTTGGAGATTGCTTCTTTTGTTAAAGGGGCAATGTATTTTGTACAGAAGATATGGAGACATATTGGAGCCATTCAAATATGCTGGCTATCCCATGTTGCTGAGTGCTGTTACTGTGGACAAGGATGATAACAATTTTCTTTCTTCAGATAGAGCACCTCTCCTTGTTGCAGCATCAGAGCTTGTCTGGCTGACGTAAAACTTCTATTTTTTTTCTTCTTGTTAGGTTTGCCATTATGCTAATAAATTTTAAACACTTCTTCTTAACTTTTGCTGTTATATGGAATTTTCATGTGTTCAGATGTGCATCTTCTTCATTGAATGGTGAAGAGCTGGTAAGAGATGGGGGAGTAAATCTTCTTGCAACTCTTCTTTCCCGTTGCATGTGTGTTGTTCAACCAACTACTCCTGGAAATGAACCATCTGCCATCATTGTTACAAACATCATGCGGACATTTTCAGTTCTTAGTCAATTTGAGGCTGCCAGAGCTGAGATACTTGAGTTTCCTGGACTAGTTCAGGACATTGTGCACTGCACCGAGTTGGAGCTTGTACCTTCAGCTGTTGATACTGCTCTACAGACTATTGCCAATGTTTCTGTTTCCTCTGAGTTACAAGATGCTTTATTGAAGGCTGGTGTTTTATGGTAAGTCTAATTTTTTATATTGAAGACTTCTCTTAATGCTAATATTATTAATTTGGTTGTTAGTACACTTACTCAAATAATATATAGCTTTAATTATAGAGAAACGATTCTTAGAACACTCATGTTATGAGAAGTGTTTGATATTTTATTTGACAATTACTAATCTATACCAGTCAGTCCAGTCCTCTTTATCAGTAGAGCTGAAAAGTGAATGATGTATTGGTTAGTTTGTTTATACTATTCTCTAAAAAATGTTCATTTTCAAAATTTTATTTTTCTACAATTGTCTGTCCTTTTAAGAAATGTAGATAATATTAATTACATTTTATCTTTATACCCTTATCAAATAGTATGTATAGGAGAGTCAGCTAGTGGAGGGATTAAGTGATAAGGATAGTTATGTACAATATACCTAAATTTTCCTAACATCTAAGCTTATTCAATCATTTCTTTAATCTGAGTGCACAAGTGAAAATGGGCACTTATTAGAGAACCGGGGGAGTAATTAGATTGATCAATTCTTGTGGGAATTTTCTTTCTTTTTCCCTTCCCTCTTGTTTGTGTCATCGCAATTGTGTCTGGCCTGGAATTTTCCCAAGCTCAATTTCTATTATAGTAGACATTTGGTAGTTGATCTGTTTGGTGTTTGCTGCTTCATGCATCTCAGTTAATATGTTAGAACTGAAACTGAATGATATTCTTTATTGATGGGAACCCTTGGTAATACACCAAGAATCCCTAACTAATCCCTATTTACCTTATTTATAGAGTCTCCAATCGTTCTAAAACTCAATTACAAATGATTAAAGAAACCCTAACTAATCCCTATTTACCTTATTTGTAATCAACTAATCCTCTAACTAACTAACTAACTTCCTTAACTAACTATTCGATCCTAACACCTTCTCATCTAGGGTGTGTTTGGTTGGGAGGTAAAATTGGGAGAAAATTTCTATGAATGAGTTTCATGTGTAATTTTTACATATAGAACTCATCAATGAAAATTTACATTCTATTTTTATCCCTTTGTAGGGGCATGTTTCGTTAGGGGATAAAAATGAGGACAAACATGCCCCTATGTGTAAAATTACAAATAAAACTCATCTATGAAAAATTTGTCCTTATGTTTGGTTAGGGGATAAAAATGGGGTGTAAATCTTCATTGATAAATTCTATATGTAAAATTACACATGAATTTCATCCATAAAAATTTTACCTCCATTTTTTCTTTCCAACCAAACATGCTGAAGTGTTGTCTTCTAGTGTTGTTGGTTGGGTAATAAACTATAAGTTGGATTTGTGGTGCATAAAGAAAATGGTTTTTATCCTATTTAGCTATGAAATATGTTCATAAAATATTTGTTGGGGACTAATCCATTTACTATGGTCCATGATAGGTACCTTTTGCCATTGCTGCTTCAATATGACTCGACTGCAGAAGAATCAGATGCAACCGAATCACATGGTGTTGGTGCTAGTGTTCAAATTGCCAAAAATATGCATGCTATACGAGCGTCCCAGGCTTTGTCAAGGCTCAGTGGTTTGTGTGGTGATGGGAGTTCAACTCCTTACAATCAGTCAGCAGCTGATGCACTTAGAGTTTTGTTAACTCCTAAGCTTTCTAGCATGTTAAAAGATCAAATACCAAAAGATTTGCTGTCCAAATTAAACACAAACCTGGAGTCTCCAGAGGTATTTTTCCCCTGATTTTTCATTAGGTTTTGATTCATCTCCTTTTACACAGGTTACCTGACTGTACACTGGGGCCAAATCTATTGCACAATAAAATATATGCTTACTCAGTTTTAATTTCCATTTTGATTTGATCAACTAAGGCTACTGTTTAGGAATTAAGAATGAACAAATTGATGATTTAAGTTTGTTAATAGAGTTGGTGAACTGAGATTAAGGAACTGCCTGTGTTTGACCAGAAGATTATAAAAAGATCTAGATCTTTTGAAAAAACAGAACTATGGGAAATTATGTAGAGAGCTGGAGAAATTTTGGATGAGAAAACAATGGTTTAGTCTGCAACTTAGGCAAATGGGCTTTCCCTCTGGCCATGCAATCTGGTAAATTAGAAGTACAGTTCTCATCTGATAACTCACTGAGCAATTCTACTACAGCCTAAAACTCTCTTTAAACTTGCTTCTATATGAATTGCTGGTGATTCAGTAATTAAAATTAAAAATTAGATAAATAAGTTGCTAAAATACTCTTACCTTATGGCTACAGTAATGTGAACTGCACTCTTTTTTAAAAAGCCCACATTTCACTTTTAACAAGAGGAGGTTAATTCTGAGAGTGAGAGGAGTAAATGGTGACCAGCGAATCCAACGTGAATGGTCAAAATTATAATATCAAGTCTTGTGACCAATAAGTTTTAATCTTGACTATTCATGCATGGGTTATACAACCAAGATTTTCTCATCTCACCTTTCATATAAAAACACCCCTCTCTCTCTTATATATGTATATGTGCTTGTGTATCTCATAAAAACACTCCTCTCTCTCTTAAATATGTATGTGTGTGAGTGTGTATTAAATGTTGTTGATATAATCTTTTGAATCCTTTTTTCTTTGCAGATTATCTGGAATTCTTCAACACGGGCAGAGCTGCTGAAATTTGTGGATCAGCAACGTGCAGCTCAAGGTCCTGATGGTTCATATGATATACAAGATTCGCATGACTTTGTCTATAAAGCACTATCAAAAGAATTGTTCATTGGCAATGTTTACTTGAGGGTCTACAATGATCAGCCAGAATTTGAAATTAGCGAACCAGAAGCATTTTGCATTGCTCTAATTGATTTTATATCTTATCTTGTACACAATCAATCTGTTGAGGATGGTGATCACAATGTTGAAGGCACGGCCACGTCTATCCAGACTTCTGAGCAAGATGAGTCAGTTGATGGATTTGTGAATGAACAGCATGTCCAGGATAATCCTAGTTCAATGTCTGAAGAACAATCTGTAGGGAAGGAAGAAATTGAGCTAGTGAAAAATCTCCGATCTGCATTGACCTCCCTTCAGGTTAATTGCCTAACTGCGTTATTGTATAGTCTACTATTTTTTTCTCAGACTAATCTTTCTCTTGCTTATTTTCTGCAGAACCTACTGACTAATAATCCAAATTTGGCATCCATATTCTCTAATAAAGACAAATTACTGCCACTTTTTGAATGCTTTTCTGTGCCTGAAGCATCAAACAGTAACATCCCTCAACTTTGCCTAGCAGTGCTGTCACTCTTAACAGCACATGCCCCTTGTTTGCAAGCCATGGTTGCAGATGGATCTAGTCTCCTTCTTTTATTGCAAATGCTCCACGGTGCCCCAAGTTGTCGTGAAGGGGCTCTTCATGTCCTGTATGCATTGGCAAGCACACCTGAACTGGCTTGGGCAGCTGCCAAGCACGGTGGAGTCGTCTACATTCTTGAATTGCTCTTGCCTTTGAAAGGTAGAAAACTCTCTTCATTGATCTTATTAATTTTTCCTCATTTCCAGAAGCTACTTGCAGTTTTTTAAAAATCGATGATAAAAATAATTCAATGCAGAAGAAATTCCGCTCCAGCAAAGAGCTATGGCAGCCTCCTTGTTGGGGAAACTTGTTGGACAACCAATGCATGGACCAAGAGTCGCTATAACACTTGCAAGGTTTCTTCCTGATGGCCTTGTATCCGTAATTAGGGATGGACCTGGAGAAGCTGTTGTTGTTGCCCTTGAGCAGACTACCGAGACACCAGAACTTGTATGGACGCCAGCAATGGCAGCTTCCTTGTCTGCACAGATCTCAACTATGGCATCAGAATTATTCCGGGAGCAGATGAAAGGTCGTGTTGTAGATTGGGATGTACCTGAGCGGGCAAGTGGACAGCAGGAAATGAGAGATGAGCCACAGGTATCACCTATTATGTGTAATGTTTAGAATCATATTAAGAGTCCCACATTGTCTGAGGATATGACCAAGATAGATTTTGGGGATTGAGTTAGACCGACTCAATCTTAAGATGGTATTAGGGCCTACCTTGGGTGGTCATTGGGCCACCTGGGGATGTTCAATCTTGCAAATTTCTTGCTCTAGGTGTCTAGGCCTGGGCATGAGGGGGGTGTGTTATCCCACATTGCTTAAGGATATGACCAACATATTGTTTATAAGTGCTTGGGTAACCCTCCCTCCATGAGCCAATTTTTGGGGTTGAGTTAGGTCCACTTGATTTTAAGGCATTTTTTTTTCCCCGCTCAATGGGCTCAAATTTTGTTTTGATTCAGGTTGGTGGCATCTATGTTCGACTGTTTCTGAAAGATCCCAAATTTCCTCTGAGAAATCCTAAAAGATTCTTGGAAGGTCTTTTAGACCAGTATTTGACGTCCATTGCTGCCACACATTATGAGGCACAGGCTGTTGACCCAGAGCTGCCTTTGCTTCTCTCGGCTGCATTAGTTTCGTTGCTGCGTGTTCATCCTGCACTAGCAGATCATGTAGGATATCTTGGATATGTGCCCAAATTAGTTGCTGCTGTTGCTTATGAGGGAAGGCGAGAAACAATGTCGTCAGGTGAGGTTAACAATGGAAAAAATGCAGACAAGACATGTGACCCTGATGATGGATCAACAGAGCACACACAAACTCCTCAAGAACGTGTGCGGCTGAGTTGTTTGCGTGTCCTGCATCAACTTGCAGCTAGTACCACGTGTGCTGAAGCCATGGCAGCAACAAGTGTAGGAACACCTCAGGTATCTGACACGACAAATTTTGTATGTAGCCGTTAATTAATTAAAAATCCTTTTTGTACTGGTTCTTTGGTCTGCCTGGTTTACACCATTTTTTGAACAAAAATCTTCCCTTCTACAGCCAAATTCATCAGTGTAAAGAATGTTCGAGAGATAGAGATAGAGAGAGAATGTGTGAGAGATTTCTGACATGATATGAGATTTTTTTGTTTTTAACAAAACCAAAGTTACTAATGATTTTTTTTTTTTTTTAAATTTATTCTTCCAGGTTGTTCCACTGTTAATGAAAGCTATAGGGTGGCAGGGTGGAAGCATTTTAGCTCTCGAGACCTTAAAACGTGTTGTGGTTGCTGGAAACCGAGCCAGGGATGCTCTTGTAGCACAAGGACTTAAGTGAGTACCTTATATATTTGAAAATCTATCCTGTATTTTATGCTTAGGTGATTCTATTTCATGACAAAATTTTGCATGACATGAAGACAACTGCCTTCAAGTGAAACAGAAAATTCATGAAATCAATTATATATATTAGGCCTTTGACTTGTGCTTTTAGTTCTTCCGGTAATGATGATATTTTTTGATGGAAGAGATTGAATAGAGTCCAGTGATTTAATAGATTTAGTGAATTCCAACTGAGCATGCCCACCTTTCCCATGCCCTTGAAATTGGTGTTAACTGCTTATGATCATGCTCTGCATTACCTGTCTCTCTCTCTGGTTTTGGAACTACCTCTCTCTCTCTCTCTCTATATATATATATATATATATATGAGATGAGTGATTTATTATGAGAGTATGAGGAGGGAATCTTAACTGTTGAATCTTACATAAACAATCAAGATTAAAACATAAAGTCATATGATTTTTTCAAATAAGTATGTGAACATTAGTTTCATTATTTAACTTTCAATCATGACCATCCATATATGGTTATGCAGTTTAGATTTGCTCCTCCCACTTTTATAGTAAACCCTCTCATGTGATACGCCTATATATATATTCCTTGAAATGAGATTGCTGAAATATGTTTGGATTGTCTGTACCCAACAGATGGAAATGATAGTCAAAATGTGAGGAATTCCATCGTAATATGGTGCTTTCACTGCTTTGTATTTTGTGATTACATGAATCTATCAAACTGTTACATCAGGTCCCTTTTTTCCCTGCACACTATCTTTCTATATTGCAAAGGGCACAACCAGTCAATTGATCTGTCCGTGTATAAAACCAGTATTTCATGGTCTCCCTCGCCCCTATGTATCTGGCTATAAAGTCTGGGGAGTGGTAAACATCCAGGCATCTACATGGTGGATGCTAACATGCTTGAATAATTAATAAATCACCTAATACATTATTTTTTAAAATTTTTTGAACATTATTTTTTTCAACAATATATATAATATTATTTCATAATCTTGATGACCTGTTGTGCTTGCCTTTCAAATGTGTATTGTTGATGCAATGGTATGGTGTTTCTGCTATTAGGTGAATTTGCTTTTGAGCTCTCGAGATTTATAATGCATGTATTGTATGTTTATGGGAGTGGAAGTGTACATTCCGTCTTTCCTAATACTGAAATAAATCTTGCAAACAACGCAGAGTTGGTCTTGTTGACGTACTTCTTGGTCTTCTTGATTGGAGGGCTGGGGGGAGGAATGGATTTTGTTCTCAGATGAAATGGAATGAATCTGAAGCATCTATTGGCAGGGTGCTTGCAATTGAGGTTAGAATCTCATTGTCGATTTTATTCTGCCATCTGTTTTGAGTCGCATAGTCTTTCATTGTTCCTAATTATTGGGGACATAATTGGACTAACTGTTTCCAGAAAGTTCTTGTAATTCTCCATAAAATACTCTAGATTGACAGATTTCAACCAATTTATGTTAATTATTTGATTACTAACAAGTTACACTTCTATGCTGAATCAGGTTTTGCATGCCTTTGCTACTGAAGGAGCCCATTGTACTAAAGTGCGAGAAATATTGAACAATTCTGATGTGAGTCTCAACACATTTTGATTAGTAATTTTATATAAAATCTTTGCCTCTTGGCACTTCAAATTTTACCTCTGCATACACCATTCAAATCTGCAAGTTGTCAACTTTTACCATCTTTTTTACCTTCTGTTCCAGGTTTGGAGTGCATACAAAGACCAGAGGCATGATCTTTTCCTTCCTTCAAACGCTCAATCCGCAGCTGCTGGTATTGCTGGTTTGATTGAGAACTCATCATCAAGACTCACTTATGCCCTAACAGCTCCTCCACCGCAATCTACTACTTCTAGACCACCTCCATCATCCCCCTCTGACTTAAACGGAAAGCAGGACCTTTCATAGCACAGAAATTAATGCAGTTTTAAGCAGCATGAAGGAGCATATAATCGAAGCCTATACTTGTAACACACCTGTATAGTACACTGTACAGTTTTGTTGTCTACTTGCTCCTAGGTTTGCAACTGGGTAGCATGTGCAATTTTCTCTGCTAGAGTTATTCGTTTGTTTGAAGAGGGATTGCCCTCCCTCCCTTTTTTCCTTGTAAATTGGATGATGTATTTAATATTTTGCTGCAAAATAGTGAGCTGATTTTGTGCATTCGTGAAAGTTGAATGACATTTGTTGTAGCGGCACAATATCTCCTTTGCTCCTCTTTTTTTTTTTTTTGCCCTTTTTGTGGTTGGAAAGCCCAAATAAGCCTACTTAATATTGGTTATTAATAAACTTTATATTATTACCGTAAGAAAATAAATTTTATCTTGCAACTTACTTCTTGTTTGCTCTTATCTCTAAGACTCTAGTTTTTATGTAGTTTTTTTTCTCATATTCCTTTGATAGGAGACAATTTTATTCAAGTATTTGAGACTTTATAGGGACATAGCTTTCCTAGCATCGGCTGTTCTATATATAGAATATGAACTAAGACATGAACTCTAGATCATTGATTGGATGAAGTATTTGTCACTCTAATGGATCAATGTGTTATGCATTTTTTTTTTTATTTTATGGTTTATCTAGGTTTTACATTGGGAATATGGGTTTTCAAGTTTTCAATATATGAGATTTACTCAACTTTTGAAACTTTCTTTTTGGGTTTCTTTAACCAATACCTTTAGCCTTATATAGTAAAATTCTTTTCTTTTTTTTTAAAGTAAAACTAAGTTTACTTTTTAACATGGGTATGAGTAAAGTTATTGGCTGTGCTATATCTGATCTTGATATGGGACCAATAGAATATAACGATGAAGCAATAAGAGTAAAATAAAGTAGAGAAAGACAATTAAAAAGATGAAAAGATTTCAATGATAGGCAGATTCCAAAATCGCCATTACCTATTAGGCCTTCCAAACTCCAAAGTATTTTACTTATATAAGTAATATATTTTTTCATTTTAATTATTTAATCACTATTTATAATATTAATTATTTATTATTTAACTTTGTTAAAATTATTTTATCTTTAAGAATTTTTTTAGAATTAATATGTTAATAATTAATATTAAAAATGCTATATTTATTAAGTTTATTTTATCTTTATTTAACAACTGTTTAAATATAAAATTTATATTTTTATTTAAAATAATTAATATAGAAACATTTTACTAACATATAGAATTATCACAAATTATAATCTAATTTTTTTTAAAAATTGAAAGTTATATATATCAGCTACATTTTTTTGCCATACATTTTGCGTACTTTATAAAAAAAATAATATGTATAAATATTAATAAAAATGATAATTCAATAAAAAAAATCAGGTAATAAGTATAATAATATAAAAATAATGGAAAATAAAAAATTGATTGAAATGTATCATACTTTCATTTTTTTTTTTCAAAGGAGGAGGGTGTATATGTTGAAACCAAATGAAAAGATAGAACCTCTCAAAGTAATTTACCACACACACAAAAGAAAATGCAATAGGGCCACAGGTCAAATTTTGGTTGAGGAGTTATATACGTGGACGGCCCCCTGCCCCTCTAAATTTTCAATATTTTTAAAGAGAAATGATCTTTGGCGCGAAAACGAAATTCTTATTTGACTTTTAAGAATTTTTATTGGCCAGCGCCTCGTGTATTCCGCTCGACTACCTTGTTTCTCTCTTATTCAATTGTAACGCTGTTTTTTCATTGGCCAAAACTTGTTTCGTACTGATTCTCAAGAAAAATGTTTCGAGCTAAATAGCAAGGTTGATTTTTGAAACTTATTTAGGCATATATAGTTAGCCCTTAGTATAAACAATAATAGAGCAATGATATATGCCCCGTTATTTATTAAAAAAAAATAAAAATAAAACAATGATATATATCCTGCTGTATAGTTTTATAAATCCTCCTATGTATCATATCAAGTCAGTTTTCATTATTTTTTAAATTATCTTATTTATTGATTGTTTATATCTAAATCAGAAAATGCAACTCAATTTTTTGAGATTATTTCTTTTAAAATTTCTACTTAATTAGATGCTTAAATATTTTGATAAGCAATATGTAGTGAATATGTGTTTCTTGAGTTTTGATTGTGAAATGTGTATTTAATTTTTTTTTAGAATAAACTATCAATTTATTACTTGACAAAAATAGTTCTGACAATAAGTTATTAGTCCCTCCTTAATATTTTTAAATGATTTATAAGATAAGTTAATCTTTAATAATCTATAAAATAATTCAAATTAATTATTAATAAAAAATATAAATAAAACATATAAGCCCGTCACAATATGAACAATGAACCAATGTAAATTAGAAGTATCAAAATATTAAGAATAGACCAACTTATTTAATAACCATATGGGTCAAGATAAGATGATAATAACACTCTCCTTTTGTAACAAAAAAAAAACACTCTCCTTTCTTAATTGAGTGTTAACTTTTACCTTGAGAATGAAGTAATTTTAAAACTCATGATTAGTATCTACCTTTTAGATGAGTCAATAATATACGAAGGGATTAGTCATTATCCGACAGTGAATATCTTGAGAAATTAAAAATAACAGCTTGTCCAACATTTTTTAATTGTGACGAGAGACTGGGGATTTCTCTTTTTTCCACTTTAGGAGCCAATTTGTTTGGTGCTAATTTTGCAAGGGAGCAACTTGATATTTACTTGTTCATCCTAAAATCTATTAGCATTAATAGTGCCGAACCTACTTTAGTAGGCACAGTTTATCGTAAGTGCCGTATTAAATATGTCTTCTTAGTATGTAGTATGGATATCGTTTATCATAAATACTCTGCTTTGTGTCAAGCGGTGGGGTTATTCTATTAACTACCAGTTTCTAGATAATATTTTTATGCATGTGTATAGGAAAAAATGTGATAGGTGTTTGTTAAAACAAAAAGAAAAAGTGACAGGTGTTATGCTCTCTTTTTAGTTAGGCATTGGCCATCATACATAAATTCCAATTAACGTAGTCATTAAAGTCATCAATTAAGATAACATATTGTAAGTCTAAGTACGCCAATTTATATTGGAATGAGTCGTCATTCTTCTTTCTCTTTTCAAACCTCCCTTTCCTTGTAAGATTGGACAACTACCACACTTTAAAATTAGGCAAAATATATTCTTTTCTCTTACTTTTATCTAAATTTTCATTTCGATCTCTTATTTTTTTTCAATTAGGTCCCTTATGCTTCAAATAATTTTCATTTTAACCCCAAATAACTATTCCATCACATGAATAACAAAAAATGTTGACATGGCATAATTCATGTCAAATCCATGAGTGGTATGTTAGCATTTTTTTGCCAATTATGTGATAAATAAGTGACTTTGAATCAAATTGAAAATAAATTAGAACATAATAGATTAAATTGAGAAAAATTAAAAAAAAATAAGGGATTAAATTGAAAAAATGAAGATATAAAGGACTGAAAAACCTATTTTATTTCAATTCAATTCTTAGGTAAGTTTAGTTTGGAATGAAAACAAAGGTGAAAAAAAAAATTCATGAATTAGTTCCCTATGTAATTTTGATTATAAAAATTTTCACCTCATTTTTATAATAAACCAAATTGACTCTTATATAATTTGGTTTTACTTTATTTACTTGCTTCCTAAGTTTACATATATATTTTTTACTTACGCAAAATTTTGTATATAATTAAAGGATTTTTCACCCATTTAAAATTGAAAAAAACAATAATCACGTGAATAAACGAAAAAAACACTAATTATTGAAATGAGTCGTTTATAGTCTGCATGAATACGCAAGGGGTATCTGCGTATTCAAAAACAACATGAATACGCAGGGGGCAAACAATCTTTACCGCTTGGATAATGTTCGGATATCTGCTAAGCTTGATAACCAGGTATTTTATCTCGTTATTAAAAATTTATTCTTTCAATTTTTTAATTCGAAACTAGTTTAGTTTAGTTTAGTTTATGAATTTAATTGTTAGGTATTACCGCAATTAGGTATTATTGCAATTAGTTTGGTTAATTTTAAACTAGGTTAGTTTGAGGGAATATGTTTTATTTAGTTGGCTTACTTGAATTGGTTTAGTTAGTTAAATTAAAGTTAGTTTAGTTGCATTTATTTATTTAAAGTTAGTTTAATTTGAATTATTTAAAGTTATTTTAGTTTAGTTTAGTTAAATTAGTCAATGTAAAGAAAAATTATGTGTAGTTTAATTTATTTAATTGATTGTTAGTTATTCAATTTATTAGTTTAATTTAACTTATTTAAAGTTATTTTAGTTTAGTTTAGTTTAAGCTAATATAGTTTAATTAGTTAACTTAAAGGAAAAATATGCTGGAGGTTTTGGTAGAGGTGATGAAGGTGACAGAGATGGTGGAGGCGGTGATGCTGATGGAGGAGGTGGAGATGATGGTG